>PGCI01000129.1:0-250823 GCA_002873125.1 Puccinia coronata f. sp. avenae | reverse complement strand
CTCATCTCTCCTTCACCATTGGCGCCTTTGCAAACACACCTCACATGGATACCAATGCTTCACCCTTCAGCTTTGTCATGTGGATTCCCATCAAGAAGAACACTGGAAATCTTGTGGAGCGTAATCTTCAGGTGATGGGGGGTCAATTCATTTTTCCGGACAAATCTTGTGGAATTGACTTCACAGGCTTTGATGGTATAGTGGAATGTGCATGGAAAGCGACTTCTTATTCTCATTTCACTCTGCCCTCCCAAACCTCATCAGACCAACACACACGAATGGGTCTATCTGTCCAACTTCCTAAAAAGACTGAAAGGGCTTTTATAAATATTAGAGATAAAGTATATGAGAAGGATCCAGAAAAAAGAAAGTGGATCATTAGAGATATTGGCGCTATTTTAGATCAATCCTGTTAAATTTCTTACTTTCTTTCAATCTTATAGTAAATAAATGTGATGCAAATAAAATTGATTGAAACAATTTAGCCAAACGTTCAATCTCTTCAGTACTCTTGCCACTTGTAACACACTGTGTCACAAGCTCATATTTCTTCCCCAAATTTTCTTTGTCCTCCAAAGTCCCCAGCTTGGAAAGCTCAAATGTTTGATCCTTCGCCTTCTCATCCTTCTCCCATTCCAACCTCTTTTCATCCATCTTTAGCTCTCGTTCCCATTTCTTTTCTTCTAACTTGGACGAACGCATGAACTTCTTCTCCTCCAATTTGACCGTCTTATTATCGATTGCAAGCTGGCGTTGGTACTTATTGATCTCAAAGTCAAGGCTTGCCTGAGCCACCTGAGCCTTCCCTGAAACCATGAGATTTGTGAATCAGTAAAAGGATAATATCACAAGGGACCGCAACTGAAGTTACTTACCAGCATCCCTTTTCAAAGCATATTCCTCATAGTGGGCAAACGCATTATTGTTCTTGGAAGCTGGAGTGGAGTGACTCCTGGGGTTGATGTTGTTGGAGTTGGATGCCCTTCGTTTGCCCTTAGTATTTTGGGGAGTTTTAGACGGAGACGGATGGGTTGCAAGATTGTTGGCATCGGGGCTGACCTTGGCTTTCTTCTTCTTATTCTTCTTATTCTTCTTCTTTGGTGACTTGGTGGGGGCGATCACGTCAGATGATAAGGAACCATCAGATGAGCTGGAGTCTAGGGCCCTTTCTTCCGCTGTGAGGGCATTGCGGCGCTGGTGATACCAAGTGTTTTGTTTCCTTTTGCGCTGGGAGGATTGTTGGGGCACATCATTGGGACTAGTTGTCCGCCTTTGTTGGTTTTGTGGGTTGTAATTGAGCAAATCAGGATCTAAAGCAGGATTGGTATGCTTGTTTTGACTTTCTGGGTCATTGTCTCCCTAAAAAAGAGTAAATAAAAGCAAGGTTGGAATCAAATCACATTGGCAATAAAAACTGTTAAAACACACCTGGTTGCTCTCTTGTCTATTCCAATAATGATCAAAACTCTCAACAGATTTATCAATGTCTTCCACCTGCAAAATATCACCCAAACAACTCAGTATATCTAAGACAGAAAGGAGTAAATGCAACCAATTATCTTACCAATTCACCAATGTCTGAGTCTTTGCCCTTGCCGTTGTCAGAGTTGTCTTTGCCCCTGCCGCTGTCAGATTCATCAGAGTCTTCAGAGTCATCAGAGTCGTCAGAGTCGTCAGAGTTGTCAGAGTCATCAGGGTTGTCACTAGAGTCGTCAGAGTCTGATGAGTTGGTGGTTTCAACATCCTTCTGAGCATCCACCTTATACAAAGGGTTTACAAAAGCTTTTTTACCCATGAGCTCATGCATCGCTTGATAATGGGGACACAGGCTATCGAGCTTCTGTTCGATCGTTTGGATGCCCGTCTGTTGGTCTTCAGGAGTAAGTCCAAATCCAGTTTCCAGGGATAGCGTGTGAGTTTTCTTATACTTGTCTTTGTAACTGTTGAAGCGATGTTTCATCTGCCTAGAACTAAGACTGATTTTGGAGGTTGACCGATTTCGCAGGTTGATTGCCATCAGCTCAAATCCATTGATTGTACCTTTGGGCGGTCGTCCCACAAGAGGCACCTTCCCCGTTCCAAAGCAGGCATCATAATTCTTCTTTATTTTTAGCCAATCAATGATGACAAGGTAGTCGTCCTTCTTCAGATGGCCAGTGGTTTTTTCAGCTGGATCGTTATCGTAGAAACCTTGGCAGTTTTCTTCGTGGGTTTTCGTCCCCTGGTTGGCTTCTTGGGGGGTGCTTTCTTCTTGATTGCTTTTTGGGAGGCATGATTCTGGGAGCAGGTAAACAGAAAAAGTATCACCTAAGTTCCTACAAGAAGATGATAAATATGATAAGCATAAAAAACTGGATGGCAAGCACTGAGTTTACTGAACTTGAGAACGGTTGATTGAGGAGTTGGTGAACTAGCAAAAGATTGATTGTGGAGTTGACGGAATGGTGTGATTTTTAGAGGTTGATTTGTGAAGTACTATTCTGAGAGGAGTCAAAAGAGTTGTAGCAAACGGATGAGTGGGAATAAAACGGCTGTTGCTAGGGAATGAATATGGAGCAGTTGAATCGTGGAAGCTTACCCACAGGAGTGTTTGTCAGCTGCGGGAATAATCAAAAAAATGAGTTTTTGCCCAAGATTTAATGTGGGTTTAGGTTGATACTTGATAGGTGCTGACACAATAATGCAATTGTTTTGAAATTTTATCAACTGTTTTGGAAATGGTGGATTTGTCAAGACCAGGCAATTACATAAGTGTGGATTTGGTCATATTTGATACCCCCTATTAAAAAGATATCTCAAAATATTTCAAAAGTGATTCAATAGCTGCAAAGTTAAAAACCAGTTCACACAGCTTGGTTACAAATAACAATCTTCAGCTATCTTCCTGGTAGCAATGGTATAGCACCAGTAAAAACCAGATACAGAAGTGGACGCTGTAGTGAGCTGTATTGATGTTTCATCACTCTTGTTACATTTTTTTTAAAAAAGCATCTCAAATTGACCCTTGAGGTTGATTTGAGATGCTTTTGAAAAAAAAATATAACATCTTATTAAATATTAATAAGAAATTATCTCAATTTTTTTTTTAAAAAAAAGTTCAAACACACTTTATAATTGCTGCCTGATGAGACAGTCCTCCAGCTTGAAGTTTACCTGAAACTGTCTTTCAGCTTTAGGTTTAACTGAAACAGTCTTTCAGCTTTAAGTTTCACTGATACAGTCTTTCAGATTTTTGAAAGTGGAATTCAAGGGGTATGTAGCAAAATAATTGTCTAACTTAGTTTTCCTCAAAAGCAGCTGTCATTATCTTATGCATGAAAAAATCAACAAATTTTCAATTTGTAATATAATGTTTCCTAGCAACTTTCCCACTTGACTTGAGTCTTTCAGGTCACTCCCTCCACAGCTGTTGTATATTTTTCAAAACTCTTATTTTATCACCTCCATCATGTTTATGTGATATCATATCTCAGTGCTCTTGATTTTTTGGGCTTCCGTTTTCAAACAAATTTGGCCTTTTAGTATTACTTTTTTATTGAAATTTAGGCTTTTACTCTTGGAATTTTATGTTGAGCTTTTGCTTGCACTCTTTACTGGTCCGCCAAGAGGGATTTCTCCTTGGCCGGCCGGTGCAGAATGCGACCAGCACGCCCAGGAGCAATTGACCTGGGCCGGGTGGCGCAGAATGTACCGGTCCGCCTAGGAGCAATCTCTTCCTCGGCCAGCCAGTACGGACTGCACCGGCCTGCCAAGGAGGATTTCTCCAAGGCCTGTTGGTACAGCATTATACCTGACTGCCCAGTAGGAATTCTTCTTGACTGGCTGTACCTGCCTGCCGAGGATGATGCTTCCTCGGCGGGCCAATACAATACTGTGATACCCAGCGGGCCAGTAGGAAGCGACCCCCAGAAAGGGGTCGCTGGTTTGCATTGAACCAGCGCCCCTCGACGTTGACTTGTGGCCGGTTGGGGGTCGCGCGGGCAAACCCCCAGTAGGGTTGGCAGCGCCATGTTTAGGACAGGTGCGCGCCCAGGGGTACCTTCCCATTAGTCAGAGCATGGCGCCCTTGGAACGTGGTACCCTTGCGCGCTGGGCGCCGCCACAAGACCTCTATGAGAGATTGTTTTGTAGATATTTAACTTGAGTTTTTATCCATTTATTTTGTTGAATTTGCCCCCCTGAATGAAGTTTCAGCCCATTGCCCGGTTTTTGGGCATGCAAATAGTTCCAGTTTGAACACGAAAAATGGGGGAGACCCGGGGGATGAATCCAGGGGTACATCTTCTGGACCCTGCAAGGGTTTCCCAGCATCAGGTGGCCCCTCAAAAGTAGAATTAAGGTGCGCTACCTCTTTTTTGAGATTCAAGGTTTACTTTTTTTTGTAAAATTTTGACTACTCCAAAACATGGCACTTGAGAGATTTATTATACCCCGAATTTGTCCTTCACATCTTGCATGGGTAGAATATTTCATCCTCTGACATTCAAGAGGCTATAATATCCACAGTCATATACACAGGACCCCAGGGGCTTGGCTCAACATAAACATCAGTTATTGCTTCAATTTTTGTTGTACAATATCACCATGAAAAATCAATTGTCTCATGTGTACAAGTGACATCAAAAAGTACAAAGGCCCCTTTGTACTCTGCTATGTCACTTGTATACAAGAGACAATTGATTTTCATGGTTATGCATATCATGTAAATGCAATTTCTTAATTTCTTTATCTAAATGGAATCAAATTATGACCACAGCGTAGTGGTTTATGTAGCACCCTTCTTTGAGCATCTAGATAATAAATCCAGCCCAGGAATATTCATTGATGATAAAGTGGATTCATTTTATGCACACAAGCTTCACAAAAGAGTATTCAAACAGTGGCTTTTTAGGGTTTGTGCAAGTTCACTTTTGAGAAACGTGTTATTCCTTGAGTTTCTCACCCCATAATTCCACGAGCCGTCAGGGAAAAAGATTGAGAATTCTTAATCGCGTTCATTTGTTGATAAGTTGGGGTTCCTTTCACGAAATGTTACATTCAAGCGTGCCCAAGACCCAAAAGTGGTCAAAGCAGAATGGGATTTCCATTGGCATTGCCTTTTCATCTGAAGTTATAAATTCACTTGATGTTGTTTTCCATCTTCATTATTGTTGACCTTGAGCCAACTGAACAATGGCGTAGATGTTCGAAAGCGAGCATAGGACAAAAATGGACCAAATTATGACCTTCACATGCGACCGTTCGCAAAACAGACCGTGGAGTATTCGGGTGCTTCTTCTTTCACGTGCGGTTTGCTGCTTTGGTGATAGTTCTCAATTCCCTCCGGAAGTTCGAAATCGGGACGAACTTCGGTTGGTCTGATTCGTACCGTATCGGTATCGTGGCCCTTGACGCGCATAATCTTTGGATCAGAAGTCAAGATAATGAGGGGGGCTAAAACAAAACTGGACCGTCATTGAAAAGATTTATCAGTTCTTTTTAGAGAGACCTAAGGTGCACCGTGAATCCAAGCAAAACCTACGGTAGGACAAGGCTCAGGCCCACTTGACTTCCAACCATCAAGTGATCAACACCTTGAAGGCCGGAAGCCCCCGCCACAACTGCAGATGGCACAATTCCAATCATTCTTGTAACTAGCCGCCGGATCACAGGTCGTGTTCGCCACTCTAGAAACCCTTCCGAAACGATTTGACCCGCTAGTGTAACGGTAATCGAGGCTGCTTGCCCGGCAATTAGAAGTGCAATCGCAAAAAGATAGCCTGCAATTGGTCCAACTTGACTACCAAGCAACTCATAGGCGGATTGTAGATCAAGTGATTCATTCTTCTTGACACTGGGATCAGATCCGTAGAAGAAAGTTGCAGATGCCACTATCAGTATCGATGCGTTTACAGCTACAGTAGAATGGTTCAATGTAAACGCGCAGTTAGTGGCAGGATCCCGATTTGTCAATTCGCAACACTTGCAAGATAAATCCCTGTGACTCACGTAAAGCTAAGGTAAGCAGAGAAGCGACAATATCGAAACTAGCGTGTGCAAGATGCCTTTTAGTACGCTCGAGAGAGATCACAGTGGCTTCCTGCTCGCTTCCGCCCTGGCTGTCGATGTCAAGTGGATTTTCGATTGAAATGAATTGTTCAGGAACTGAACCTTTGTCCATATCGTCCATATGGAGAGTTTCTGAATTATGAGGCAGTATGTCTCCCGTGTGCACGGAGTAGAACGCATACGCTCAGGGATGGCCACCTTGGACCCTTCAGATAGCAGTTGACAATTAGTAATCATCCTAAATTTATATATTTTTGATGATGAAGCGCACCTAAGAAGATAGAGTGTGGCATCACTGTGGCTCCTGAGAAAAGAAATTCGCCGCCGTAGTTAATGATCAGAATGATGCCAGACTGTCAGGAATCCAGTTGGAATCTTTCATGAAGAGCGTGGTGACAGGTACAAACCGATGAGGCTGACTGAAACATACAATCCCCCGTTGACGATCATTCTGCGATTAGGTATGAATCCTTCGAAAGTCTTACCCCATTCAGGTTTGACAGAGACCAGCAGAATGATGAAGAAAGAGATGACGACAAAGATAAGGAACGATACGAACACCTCGAACATGTGCATAGATTTGCGGTTTTTGTTCGAGACATCTGGATATGAGCTGAAAAAGGCCAGGACAACGAAGACATCCATCGACGTTAACAAAACTCCCACGAATAGCGGGAGGCGGGGAAACAACCTGAGCAATGCAATGCAAGTCGGCGGTCAGTTCATCGGTTGAATAAGCTTGATTCACTGTCTGGTTTCTGCCGCTTTGGATTATCATGCTATAGAGTCGAAACTCAACATGTGTAGAGCTATGGCAGAGCCCAGCAGTTCGGCCAAATCCGTAAATCTTTGCGTTCGGCCACAGATTTTCGCATAAGGGGAACATTATAATATCAGTCTCGAGATCCAAGATATCTTATTACAAGGAACAGAGATAGAAAAATCTACATGATTCCCCCTTCGCATAAAAAGTAAAGCGGGTATAATACCCCCCATCTCCAAAGCAGCTTCCTTTTTGGTCTATCATAAAACTTGTCTCTGCAGTGTTGAGCCAAGTCTAAAAAAGCGATGAATGAAGAAAGTGAGTTGAAGGTTAACACCAAGATTTTTTGTGAAGTGAAAGTCAATTGCAATGAGGCCAACCTTGCCAGTTATGAAACCTAGACGAGTGGCCAAAACTTGCAAAACACTAGCCATTACCGACGCAGAGAGAATGACAAAAAGATGGGCGTAACCATGAGATGAACCTGCTCCTAAATCGGTGGCCCACTTCAAATCACCGGGAAGGAATGTCAAGTTGACAGAAGGAATCAATATAATTGTCGTGGGTTGATTTTTTTTTTTTGGTGAGGTTGTGGTGATGTTCAATATAGTAAGTTCTGTTAGAGCTTAATGAAGCAAAAGTAATTCACATTTCCCGGATCACAATAGGCTACACTAGAAAAATAAAATTTGTTCGTCAGCCTGAATAAATGTACCATGGAGGGAGCAAACTCCTTCTGGAAGCAAATGTATGCGCGTTATGAGAGATTCGTGGCAATCTTCTATAAATTACAAGTGAACCACAAATCTAGGCGCATCGTGATAGGTTTTGCAACACGACACGGTTGGCAGGGGAAGTATTGCATGCAGAGGTTTAAAGGTAGAGCTTACGAAGCCACCAAGCCTGGCCCAAGGAACCTCAAATGAGTTTTGAAAGTTTGTTTGATACTTGTGCACATGCTTCGACTTGCCTTGGAGTGGGACTGAGACGCGAAAGGTTGAAGGTCGACTGGGGCGCATTTTCGCCGGACTTGATGTTCGTGGGAGGAGGAGCGGCGCCGGTAATTATGGGCTACGAACGGCGGCACGCTTTCGGCCAATGCAATCCCTAGGTTGATTGCGGGTGTGGGGTCTTTCTAGCAGTCGCAGGCGGCGAAGAGATTCAGGAGGCTGAGGCACGTATCTCTCCACAGACCGGGCTCAACGTGACCACCTTAAAGAAATTTATGCTGCCACATAGTCTTACAGCAACTGAAACTGGCCTCCAAACTAAACTCGGCGAGTTCCAATTATTTCGCAAGAAGCACTTGCGAAACCAATGTTTGTTTGTCTTTTTCGGGAGTGAGCGGGTGCGGTAATTCGAGTTTTTTGTCGGTATCGATTTATGTCTGAGTGGTGCTGTATGGCAGATATAAAGGAGGGACAATGTGAGCAAGACATCCTCAGCTCAAACCAGACAATCTGTGTGGCATCAGGTTCCCTAAATTGAACCACCGACGGCACTGTAATTGGCTAGTTGTGACGTATCCATCGGCCAAACTGCAGATTTCTGTTACTTGCTACACGCTTCGACTCGGCAGGTCTACATCGCCATCACCCAATGGGGATGTCAGACTCAAAGCAAGTAAATCTCATGCCCATGTTAACTTCTTGTCGCGGATACCCTAATTAGCTCCCGAAGCTCCCCAGTCGCATTGCACAATTAAATGTGACCGCCGAGGAGAGGGAACACATATTCATATATCATACTATTTGCATCAGCACTGCGAGCCTCACTTCATCCCTAACTTAATCAAGTCCCTCAAGGAGGGACTTATGCCTAAGGTCGAATTTACGGCTCTAGAGCATCAGCTTTTTAATAGGCAAATTTTTTGAAAAGCCTATAACTTTTTACTCCGGCCAATATTGGATGTTCTGTCTTGATAGAAATGAGCTCAGGCTTCTGTTTGATGTGACTGCCAGCTCAGATTTGCCTTTCTCATCCATAATCCAAGACTTCTAGTTCGGCAGCAATTATAAACACTTTTTTGTGATTATTCTCAAAAAAAAATTGAAATTGTTTGAAAAGTTTTTAATATTTCTTTTTTATTTCTCAACTTTTTTTCAAAACATTCTTTGTGACAATTCAAATCTCCTGAAGTCGCTTGTTATCGCCCAGCAAACAAAAACCTGTAATGAAATACTGAGCTGTAATGCCCGATACCGCTCAGCAAAGCATTACAGGCTAGACTACCAAATAGGATGGCTTTTTGGTGTACTCTCAGTATGGCAGCTACACATACCGTACAGCTGGATTATGGTCGATGAATTCCTTTTGAAATTTGACTGAAAAAATGATCCTGACCGAACCAGAGGTGATAAGCGGGGCTTCTTGATGACAGCAGAAGGAGGAGAACAGCGCGCATCTTTTGTTCTATTCATGTATGGGGGTAGCACCCAAAGCGAACAGTGTGGAGGCGGTTAAGCAAAACAGAAGAAAAAAATGAAATGCTCTCAAGGGATTATGTGGACATTAGGCATAAGTCCCTCCTTCGGAGGGTCCCTTCGGGACCCTCCGGAGGAGGGACTTGATTAAGCTTCATCCGTTAACAGCCGTTAACCACACGTGGGCACCAACGTGGGCTTAGAGGCTTAGCTAATGGTTAAAGACTACGGACGGCAACAGTTTCAGCGTCAGTTCGGGTGTCAGTCAACATCGTTGTATCTGCAGCATCGGGCAACACCAGAACCTGCAACGTGTTCCAGATCATCAGAATCATAAAATTCAAGTCCCTCGGGAGACGGATTATATAATCAATATTGGTACTTAATTCTGTGTGGAGAGTGTGCTGACATGTTGCCATATATATTTTTGTGGTATCTGATGAAATCATGAATGGTTCAAGCTCCGAATCACGCTGGTTCTTTCATACCGCGGAGCTCAGAGCAGTCGTCAACTCACTCGATGAGCTACATCCTGAACCGACCTGGCACCGATATCGGCCTGTTGTGAAATTGCAGCCCTCGGCAAGACCCTTCTTTTAGGCGGAGATGGGATATATAGAAATTGGCCGGACTGCTCCGTGATGAATTAATGACGAGCGCACTCTCGCGACATTTTCTTGAAATAAATGAATCTTCCGCGGATTCGTCATAGATAATCAGATAAAGAGAGGTGCTCTGGAGTTTTAACTCTCTGGTTCTGATGATATGTGTGCCATCAGAGATATGTTTAGAGCTTCTGGTCGGGGCAAGAGAGGACACCGGCAAGCAGCGTAGTAGGCGGATGTTGAAAAAGGTATACCAAATTGGCAAACAGTTCCACATCATACTGTTGAAACAGGTGTGAATTGTTAATTTTTGCCAAAACGTTTCTCTTGAAATGGGCAGCTGAAGGTATGAACAATGGGTTGATGCTGAAAAAATCCCATAATCTTCATGGAACTCACACTTACACAAATCATCATTATCCCATATGGGATATCAAGTAAAAATTTTGGGATATCTGGGATATCAACGTGTTTTTTTTTTTTCCTTTTTTTTTTTTTCTTGTTGGGTGTTTCATTTTTTTGAATGGTTTTCAAAAAATTAAAAAAACTACTAAATATCAACCCATTAACATGAGGAATACACCAAAATGTTTCTCTCAATGAGGTGCAAATTTCTATCTCCTCAGATTTTTGGAAAAATGTACAGTTGATTTTTAAATAATTTTTGAACAAAATTTTTGGACAAAGGTGTGTTCAAATACAAGAAGGTGGATTGCCAGGTTTTCACTGCCAAGACAATTACGTCAGATGGCTTCATCTGCGCTTACATTGGACGTTTTGAACCAATGTTACATTGTTACAAGCACTACATACACTACAATATATGCCGTACGAGATGCTGAGTAAGACATTACAGGATATACGGGATATCTTGTAGTGGTCAACTTTTTCAAACCACCCTCATATAACATCACCATATTACCAAAATGTCATATCCCAATATAACAATATCATATCATTGTTATATTAAAAGATAACACCATCATATCACTATCATATCACAAGATAACAATATTGTAAGCACTATCAGCATTAACCAGTCAAACATGGCTGGTCAAGAAATGTTCAAACAGCCGTGTTCAACCAGTGATCTTGGACAGGCACCGTCCAACCAAAGCACATTCTGGCCATTCAAGCGGGTCTGCCCAATCAGTTCCTGGCTGGTGGTGACCTGTTTCAATCAAACCAATTGAACAGGCCCATCCAAATGGCTGGCATGTGCTTGGGTCAGACAGTGCCTGTCCAATCACTGGTCAAACACAGCTGTTCAAGAACTGCTCAATCAGCTGATTTCAACCAATCAATTCCAGCAGTGAAGCTTACCTCACTCCAAGCTTGCATCAAATAAGGACTTCAGTAATACTCAAGTTTCCACATGCCAATTGCCGGCATTTGAGCAAGTTTTTATTGCAGTGCCTCACCCAGGGGCTGTCCCAGTGCATTTCCACAAGAAGTGCTTGACCTGATCAACAAGTGCAACAAAATTGGAAAACTCCATGCAAAACATCTGTACTAATGTGGACAACTTTCCAAAGCAATCTGCAGATTGCTATTCCATGCAAAACATTAGTACAAATGTTTTGCGTGGAGTTTAGGAATTTTGTTGCACTTGTTGATCAGGTCAAGCACTTCTTGTGGAAAGGCACTGGAACAAGCTGGTTCAGTTTTCCTCCTTTTGTGCCCTCTGCTCCCTGATGTCACACAAAGATACTGTCCTTTGTATTTTCCAAAATCCCTTTCCCATCTGCCGGTTCCTCCCTGCAGACATCCATTTAAACCATTCCCAGCCTTTTCTGCACCCCAAACTGTGACGCCATGAAACCCTACTACAATCCATTTCTGTTCTCAAATGCAAAAGTATCCAACAGTCACCAACAACCAAAAGGCTTGTTGTCACAAGTGCTTTCCGCGGTTGGTGCTCTATAGTCTCACTTTGACAATCTTGAAATTGCGGCAAAACCTTTAATATAATGCCTTGTGCCTGTCAAGATGTGGCTTCACATGCCAAAATTTCACAAATTACCTATTTTTCCCTTGTTTTTTCAGGAAAAAAGACTCTTTCACATGGTGAATCAGAAACCTAGATGTTACCAATGGATGGCTGTGAGCCAAGGATTGATTTTCACATAGTGGTGTGGTAGTACACACATTTTGCTGGTCAAGATTGGGCTTCACACATCAAAATTTCACAAATTACCTATTTTTCCCGTGTTTTCTCAGGAAAAAAGACCCTTGCACATGGTGAAACAAAAACATAGATATGGCCAATTGATGCCTGTGAGCCAAGGTTTGATTTTTGTATTGTGATGTGGTAGTAACACATGGCTTGCCCGTCAATATTTGGCTTCATGCATCAAAAATTCACAAATTATCTAGTTTTCTTGTGTCTTCCCAGGCACTGCCGGCATTAACCGGTCAAACACGGCAGTTTGAGCGGTGCTCAAACAGCTGTGTTTGACCGGTGGTTGGACAGGCACTGTCTGACCGAAGCGAGAGCCAACTGGTCGGACAGATTTGTCTGACCGGTCCCGGCTGGTCCTGTGCGACCGGTCCAGGAACTGATCGGACAGACCTGTCCAACCCGCCGGCAGGTGCTTTGGTCGGACAGTGCCTGTCCGACCACCGGTCAAACACGGCTGTCTGACCACCGGGCAAACACGGCTGTTTGAGCACCGCTCAAACTGCCGTGTTCGACCGTTTCATGCCGGCAGTGAGGAAAAAAGACCCTTGCACATGGTCAATCAAGAACATAGATATGACCAATTGATTCCTCTGAGTCAAGGGTTGATTTGCATATAGTGGTGTGGCAGTCTCATGCAGCCGTTTTTCTGTTAAGATGTGGCTTCACGCATCAAAATTTTGCAAATTACCCTCTTTTTCTGCATTTTCTCATGACAAAAGACCCTTGCACACGGTGAATTAAAAACATAGATATGGCCAATTAATGCCTTTAAGCCAAGATTTGATTTTCATATAGTGGTGTGTTATTATCATATGTTTTGCCTGTCAAAATTTGGCTTCATCCATGAATATTTCACAAATCACCTTTTTTTTGTGTTTTCTGAGGAAAAAGTGCCTTGCACATGGTGAAACAAAAACATAGATATAGAATATTGATGCCTGTGGTCCAAGGTTTGGTTTATATAAATTGGTGTGGTAGTATTGCGTGTTTGCCTATCAAGATTTGGCCTCACGCATCAAAATTTCACAAATTACCCATTTTTTCTGCATTTTCTCATGAAAAAAGACCCTTGCACATGGGGAATCAAAAACATGGATATTCCCAATTGATGCATGTGATTCAAGGTTGGAATTTCATATAGTGGTGTGGTAGTATCATTCCTTTTGCCTGTCAAGATTGGGCCTCACACACACCCAAATTTCACAAATTACCTATTTTCCTGTGTTTCCCCAGGAAAAAAGAGCCTTGCTCAAGGTGAATCAAAATCATAGGTATGGCCAATTGATGAATCTGAGTCAAGTGTTGATTTGCAAATAGTGGTGTGGTAGTATCATGCCTTTTGCATGTCAAGATTTGGCTTCACGCATCACAATTTCACAAATCATCTATTTTTCCCATGTTTTCTCAGGAAAAGAGACCCTTGCAGAAGGTGAATCAAAAACATAGATTTGGCCAATTGATTCCTCTGAGTCAGGTGATGATTTGAGTAAAGTGGTGTGGTAGTATCATGCCTTTTGACTGTCAAGATTGGGCCTCATGCACCAAAATTTAACAATTACCTATTGTTCCCATGTTTTCCTCAGGAAAAAGACCCTTTCACCTGGTGAATCAGAAACAAAGATATTATCAATTGATGCCTGTGAGCCAAGGATTGATTTTCATAAAGTGGTGTTGTGGGCATGGGTCTCTTATGTGACAACAGGACACAAGAAAGGGGAGCACAATAGTTGATTCCAGAAAGGATAAGGAGAGGACAACTATTGTGAAGTAGAGAAGGAAGAAGGAGAGGAAGAAGAATAGGGTTATAACTATGAATATGATGATCTTGGGCCTTCTATGGGCTATTCTGGTTCTCTCCTTAAAGGAGGATGGTTTAAGGGCAGCTAAGCTTAACCCCTCTTCTATTAAGAAACAGAGAAGGTCTAGTCAAAGACTGCCTTGCTTTTTTATGCCAAAGGAAACTGGCAAAGGTTGTGTAGCAGGAAACCTATGTGGATTTTAGCAGCAGTCCACAGAAGCACATATGATATGTTTATTGGTTTTGTTCTTTATTTGATTGGAGAAGAAGATGAGCAGGATGGATGAAAAGATCAAGAGCTCAGAAGAACTTTGAAGGAAGAGAGAACTTGGAGCAAGCTGCTTACTATTCAATCAGCTGACACCAAATGACCACGACAACGTAGGGATGTGATGGAATCTGTGTTGATTGAGTAGTGAGGATTGATGTTGTCCAGAGTTGTCTAAGGCAGCAATTATAAACACGTATTTGAACAATTTTCCAACCCATTTTTGAAACTACTTGAAACAGATGTATCAAACCAAATGAAGCTACATTTTAAATTACAAAAATCATCCAAACACAACACAAAATCACGGTCACTTATAAAGACCAGTCCACATTTTGGGTCAACCCAGCGTTGATCACCTGCCAGCCAAGCCAACTTGATCACTGAACTCAAGGTGAGCAGGCACAAACCGGCTCACCAAGACAACTCGGTGAACGGGCAACAAACGGGCTCACCACAACTTGGTGAGCAGGCAACCTGCTTGCCGAGACATATTGGTGAGCAGGCAACCTGCTTGCCAGACATATCGTGAGCAGGCAACCTGCTTGCCAGACATATCGGTGAGCAGGTACAAGCCTGCTCACCAAGACAGCCTTGGTGAGCAATTACAAGCCTGCTCACCGAGACAACTTGGTGAGCAGGTTTCTTGCCTGCTCACCGAGACAGCTCGGTGAGCAAGCAGGCTTCTTGCCTGCTCACCGAGACAGCTCGGTGAGCAAGCAGGTTTCTTGCATGCTCACCAAGACAACTTGGTGAGCAGGTACTTAACTGGCTCACCAAGGCTGTCTCGGTGAGCAGGCTTGTACCTGCTCACCAAGGCTGTCGCGGTAAGAAGGCTTGTACCTGCTCACCAAGGCTGTCTCGGTGAGCAGGCAAGAAACCTGCTCACCGAGACAGCCTGGTGAACAGGGTTTGTATCTGCTCACCCAGACAGCCTAGTAAGCAGGCGAGTACCTGCTGACCAAGGCTTTCTTGGTGAGCAGGCAAGTACATGCTCACCGAGGCTGTCTTGGTGAGCAGGTTTGTTACATGCTCACCAAGGCTGTCTTGGTGAGCAGGTTTGTTACATGCTCACTGAGTTGACTTGGGGAGCAGGTTTATTACCTGCTCACCAAGTTTTCATGTGTTAGCAGGTTTGTTCCCTGCTCACCGATGTGTCTTGTGCGAGCAGGTTGTACTCTCGGTGAGCAGGGGGGTATGTATAAAGGTGACCAGCTTGTATGTAAATATGTGTGTATTTTGTGTGTTGTTGGAGGCCCATTGTGTCTGGGTTGTAATCACTTTTGAGTTTTTTTTTTATTTCAAACCGACCCTTAGGGGTGGTTTGAGATTTTTGAAATTTCAAAAGCACCTTAAAAAGAAGAAAAAGGGGACTGTGGAACAAGTTTCAAAAACAATCTCAAAAGCGGTTCAAATACCGTTTATAATTGCTGCCTGATTCTTCTAAGTTGGTGGTTCTGAGTGATGATGAAGTTTTTCATTCAGCCAGCTGAAAAAATGGTTAAACTTGTTGATTTAAATGCATATATTCAATATGGTTTGAACTTAGAAAATAATAGATGTTCAAGGTGTAATTACCCCTCAATTATACATCACAACTATGGACAATAATAGATGAAAATGATCAAAAAAATGAGGGGAATCTGGAGGGGACATTGTTGAAGCTTTTTGGGAAACAGCGTTGTCTCTAAGGCTTACAGGTGTGATAGTATTACACATTTTGACAGTCAATATTGGGCTTCACACATCAGAATTTCACAAATTACCTATTTTTCCTGTGTTTTCTCAGGAAAAGAGACCCTTGAACATGGTAAAACAAAAACATAGATATGGCAAATTGATGCCCCTGAGCCAAGCTTTGATTTTCATATAGTTGTGTGGTAGTGTCATGTGTTTTGCCTGTCAAGATTTGGCTTCACGCATCAAAATTTCAAAAATCACCTATTTTTCCTGCGTCTTCCTAGGCAAAAAGACCCTGGCACATGGTGAACCAAAAACAAAGATATGTCAAATTGATTTCTTCAAGTCAAGGGTTGATTTTCATCAAGTGGTGTGGCAGTATCATGCCTTTTGCCTGTCACAATTTGGCTTCACACATCAAACTTTCACAAATTACCAATTTTTTCTGTCTTTCCTCAAGAAAAAGGACCCGTGCACATGGTGAATCGAAATCATAGATATGGAAAATTGATATCTGTGAGTCAATTTTCATTCTTGATATAGTGGTGTGTTATTATAACATGTTTTACCTGTCAAGATTTGGCTTCATGCATGAATACTTCACAAATTACCTTTTTTTTCAGTGTTTTCTCAGGAAAAAAGACCCTTGCACATGGTGAAACAAAAAAATAGATATAGAAAATTGATGCCTGTGAGACAAGGTTTGATTTATATATAGTGGTGTGGTGTTCTTGTGTGTTTTGCTTGTCAAGATTTGGCTTCACACATCAAAATTTCACAAATTACCCGTTTTTTCTGCATTTTCTCAGGAAAAAAGACCCTTGCACATGGTGAATCAAAAATGTAGATATGGCCAATTGATGCCTGTGAGCCAAGGATTGATTTGAATCTAGTGGTGTGGTAGTAACATGCCTTTTGCCTGTCAAGATTGGCCTTTAGGCATCAAAATTTCACAAATTCCCTTTTTATCCCATGTTTTCTCAGGAAAAAAAACCTTTGCACATGGTGAATCAAAAACAAAGATATAGCCAATTGATGCCTCCTGTGAGCCAAAGTTTGATTCTCACATAGTTGTGTGGTAGTATCACGTGTTTTGCCTGTCAAGATTTGGCTTTGCACATGAAAATTTCCCAAATTACCCATTTTTTCTGCTTTTTCTCAGGAACAGAAACCCTTTCACATGGTGAATTAAAAATTTAGATATGGCCAATTGATTTGTCAGAGTTGAATACAGTGCTGTGGTATTATCACGCCTTTTGCCTGTAAAGATTTTGCTTCACGCATCAGATTTTCAGAAATTACCAATTTTTCCTGTGTTTTCTCACAAAAAAGACCCTTGCACATGGAGAATCAAAGACATAGATACTTCCAATTGATGCCTGTGAGCCAAGGTGTGATTCTCATATAGTTGTGTGGTATTATCACATGTTCTGCTGGTCAAGATTTGGCTTCACGCATGAATAGGTCAAAAATCACCTTTTTTTTCTGCCTTTTCTCAGGAAAAAAGACTCTTTCACACGGTGTGAAGCTCAAAAGTGTCAGTGAAGACCTTTTGCTGAGTGCGGAACGGGATGATGTGAGGATGACTCTGCCGTTCCTATACTAGACACTAAAACAAGACCCCCCAATCTATGATTGGCAGGCTTTTAATTCAAGTGATAGTAAGTGTATCCAAGATACCTCAGTTGGTATAGCAAGTATAGGTGATTAAGGATGTGTTGAGTGTGTATGAATAAATATGTGATGCTGATGATGATGTTGTTGAGGGTAGGTGATGATGATATTGGTGAATGTTGAGAGTGTATGTGGATGATCAAGGTGTGTTAAGCTAATGAGTGCTGGGAGCTGACGCTACTACCAAGGATGGATGATGATAACAAGGGTTTGTAGTGCAAAATGAGTTTTTGGGAGCTGACGCTTCTACCAAGTGGGTCAAGATGAGTTGTTCAAATGAGTAATGATGAAGTTGTTATTGCTGATGTTGATTGACTAAACCTCAATATGAGTGACTTATAATGAGGAGTGACCAGGGTATTAGACTATAGGGGATAGTGAAAGGTATCTGTGGATGGTGTGTAATGTGATGGGATCCCAAAATCTGGTGAGGAGTGGGAAAACAGCTAGAGGAGAGCCTCTTTTATATCAAAATCCTGACAAATGGGGGGTGGTCAACTTGTGGTTGGAACAATGGTCATGGAACACAGTGGAACAACAAATGATGACTAATCAGGGCTGAGTTGTGGTTGATGGAAACAAATGGAACAATGGAACAAGTGAAATGTGTGTGACTTGTGGTTCTGAACCTGATGGAACTTTCCATGAGTGTTGTGGGCCTAAGTGGGGTGGAACTTCCTAGAAAAGGGGTTACCTGGGCCTAGTGGTTGAGTTGTGGGTGGGGTTTTTGTGTGATTGCCTTGTGAAAGCGCTGTGTAACTGTGAATAACTGGAATAAACTTGGGTCTAGGAACTAATATTGGCCATAACTATTGATCCAGGCATGTAACAAAGATTCCGTGAGTTGTTCCCTAGGGTCATCTGGCCTGAAGAATGTGTTTCTGGAACAATCTATGGGGTTTTGAGGGTTTTGTATTTTGGTGACTGTAGTAGGGATTAAGGTTTAGGTGACAGAGTATGTTGATTTGTTGATACTTCCTGATCCGGTCAAGTGGTGATAAATCCGTGAGTTGTGTTCTAGAGTGAATTTTGCCGTAGATTCTGATTCTTCAATAATATCTGAGGATATCTGAGTGGATATAAGAGAAGAAACGAGAAAGAGAAAAGAAATAGAGAAGAAATAAGAGAAAAATAGATAGAATAAAATTGAAAATTTGTGTCATGTTTGGAACACCACAACGGTGAAAAAAAAAGATATAGACAATTGATGCCTGTGAGCCAAGGTTTGATTTTCATATAGTGGTGTGGTATGATTGCGTTTTTTTGCCTGTCAAGATTTGGCTTCATGCATCAAAATTTCACAAATTACCTCTTTTTCCTGTGTTTTCTCAGGAAAAAAGACCATTGCACATGGTGAATCAGAAACAACAATATTGCCAATTCATGCCTGCAAGCTTATAAGGTTTGATTTGAATGTAGTGGTGTGATAGTATCATGCCTTATCCCTGTCAAGATTGGGCTTCACGCATCAAAATTTCACAAATTCCTATTCATCCTGTGTTTTCTCAGGAAAAATGACCCTTGCACATGGTGAACCAAAAACACAGATATAGCCAATTGAGGCCTCTGAGTCAGGTTTTCATTTACATACAGTGTTGTTGTGAAATTGCTCCTTTTGCCTGTCAAGACTTGGCTTCATGCATCAAAAGTTCACAAATTACCCATTTTTTCTGCATTTTCTCAGGAACAAAGACCCTTTCACATGGTCAATAAAAAACATTAATATGGCCAATTGATTCCTGTGAGCCAAGATTTCATTTGCATATAGTAGTGTGGCAGTATCATGCCTTTTGCCTTTCAAGATTGGGCTTTGTGCATGAAAAATTCACAAGGGTCTTTTTTTGTGAGAAAACACAGGAAAAATGAATAATTTGTGAAATTTTGATGCGTGAGGCCCAATTTTGACAGGCAAAGGCATGATACTACCACACCACTATATGAAAATAACACCTTGGCTCACAGGAATCAATTGGCCATATCTATGTTTTTGATTCCCCATGTGCAAGGGGCTTTTTCATGAGAAAATGCAGAAAAAGTGGGTCATTTGTGAAATTTTGATGTGTGAAGCCAAATCTTGACAGGCAACCACACAATACTACCACACCACTATATATAAATCAAACCTTGGCTCACAGGCATCAATTTTCTATATCTATTGTTTTTTGTTTCATCATGTGCAAGGCACTTTTTTCCTGAGGAAACACAGAAAAAAAAGGTGATTTGTGAAATATTCATGGGTGAAGCCAAATCTTGACAGGCAAAACACATGATACTACCACACCACTATATGAAAATCAAATCCTGGCTCACAGGCATTAATTTGCCATATCTATGGTTTTGATTCACTGTGTGCAAGGGTCTTTTTTCATGAGAAAACATAGAAAAAGAGGGTAATTTGTGAAATTTCAATGCGTGTAGCCACATCTTAACAGGCAAAAGGTGTGATACTGCCAAAACATTATATTCCAATCAACCCTTGTCTCAGAGGCACCAATTGGCCATATCTAGGTTTTTGATTCACCATGTGCAAGGGTCTTTTTTCCTGAGAAAACACAGGAAAAATAGGTAATTTGTGAAATTTTGCTGCATGAAGCCAAATCTTCACAGGCAAAACATGTAATACTACCACACCACTATATGCAAATAAAACCTTGGCTCAGGTGCATCAATTTTACATATCTATGGTTTTGATTCACCATGCTCAAGGGTCTTTTGTGCTGAGAAAACACAGGAAAACCAGGCAATTTGTGAAATTTTGATGTGTGAAGCCTAATTTTGACAGGCAAAGTGTGTAATACTATCAAACCAATATATGAAAATCAATTCTTGGCTCACAGGCACCAGTTTGTAACATTTATTTTTCTGATTTACCATGTGAAAGGGTCTTTTTTCCTGAGAAAACATAGGAAAATAGGTAATTTGTAAAATTTTGATGCATGAAGCCCAATCATGACAGGCACAAGGCATGATACTACCACACCACTATACTCAAATCATCACTTGACTCAGAGGCATCAATTGGCTATATCTATGTTTTTGATTCACCGAGTGCAAGGGTTTTGTTTCCTGGGAAAACATGGGAAAAATAGACAATTTGTGAAATTTTGATGCACGAAGCCCAATCTTGACAGGCAAAAGGAATGAGACTCAAGTTTTTGCCACAATGGCAGGATTATAAAAGTGAGGTGGATTATAAAAGTGTGACTCTAGAGCACCAACCGCGGAAACCACTTGTGACAACAAGCCTTTTGGTTGTTGGTGACTGTTGGATACTTTTGCATTTGAGAACAGAAATGGATTGTAGTAGGGTTTCATGGCGTCACAGTTTGGGGTGCAGAAAAGGCTGGGAATGGTTTAAATGGATGTCTGCAGGGAGGAACCGGCAGATGGGAAAGAGATTTTGGAAAATACAAAGGACAGTATCTTTGTGTGACATCAGGGAACCGAGGGCACAAAAGGAGGAAAACTGAACCAGCTTGTTCCAGTGCCTTTCCACAAGAAGTGCTTGACCTGATCAACAAGTGCAACAAAATCCCTAAACTCCACGCAAAACATTTGTACTAATGTTTTGCATGGAATAGCAATCTGCAGATTGCTTTGGAAAGTTGTCCACATTAGTACAGATGTTTTGCATGGAGTTTACCAATTTTGTTGCACTTGTTGATCAGGTCAAGCACTTCTTGTGGAAATGCACTGGGACAGCCCCTGGGTGAGGCACTGCAATAAAAACTTGCTCAAATGCCGGCAGTTGGCATGTGGAAACTTGAGTATTACTGAAGTCCTTATTTGATGCAAGCTTGGAGTGAGGTAAGCTTCACTGCTGGCATTGATTGGTCAAAAACAGCTGATTGAGCAGTTCTTGAACAGCTGTGTTTGACCAGTGATTGGACAGGCACTGTCTGACCCAAGCACGTGCCAGCCATTTGGATGGGCCTGTTCAATTGGTTTGATTGAAACAGGTCACCACCAGCCAGGAACTGATTGGGCAGACCCACTTGAATGGCCAGAATGTGCTTTGGTTGGACAGTGCCTGTCCAAGATCACTGGTTGAACACGGCTGTTTGAGCATTTCTTGACCAGCCATGTTTGACTGGTTAATGCTGATAGTGCTTACAATATTGTTATCTTGTGATATGATAGTGATATGATGGTGTTATCTTTTAATATGACAATGATATGATATTGTTATATTGGGATTTGACAGTTTGGTAATATGGTGATGTTGTATGAGGGTGGTTTGAAAAATTTGACCACTACAAGATATCCCGTATATCCCGTAATGTCTTACTCAGCATCCCATACGGCATATATTGTAGTGTATGTAGTGCTTGTACCAATGTAACATTGGTTCAAAACGTCCGATGTAAGTGCAGATGAAGCCATCTGACAAAATTGTCTTGGCAGTGAAAACCTGGCAATCCACCTCCTTGTATTTGAACACACCTTTGTCCAAAAATTTTGTTCAAAAATTATTTAAAAATCAACTGTACATTTTTCCAAAAATCTGAGGAGAAACAAATTTGCACCTCATTGAGAGAAACATTTTGGTGTATTCCTCATGGTAATGGGTTGATATTTAGTAGTTTTTTCAATTTTTTGAAAACCATTCAAAAAAATGAAACACCCAACAAAAAAAAAAAAAAAAAAAAAAAAAAGAAAAAAAAAAAAAAAAAAAAAAAAAAAAAAAAAAAAAAAAAAAAAACACGTTGATATCCCAGATATCCCAAAATTTTTACTTGATATCCCATATGGGATAATGACGAGTTGTGTAAGTGATTTCTTTTTTATTTCTCAACTTTTTTTCAAAATATTCTTTGAGACAATTCAAATCTCCTCAAGAGGTGATTTGAAAACTAGAAATGTCCACCGGAAAAAGATAAACCTTTTTCCATCTCAAACAACTGTATGGGTCTGTACGGCCCCCTTGCAATTCATCTTCACTTCAAAGTGGTCCAAGCGGCGCTTGACCAACTCTGGTCAAGCGGTACCAGCCGGTCAAGCAGGTGGCCCCGCTCAACCGGTCACCCTGCTCACCGGCCGAACCGGCCTGTTTGACCAGTGTGCCAGTCAAGCAGGCCTTCTTGACCGGTGATTACTGGTCAAACAGGGTACCACCAGGGTCAAACCACCCAGTTTGACCGGTACTCACCGGTCAAACAGGAATGTTCAACCGGCACGCTGGTCAAACACTCCTGTTTGGCCGGTGAGCCAGGTGACTGGTCGAGAGGGGCCACCTGCTCAACCAGTTGGTACCGCTCGACCAGTCCTGGTCAAGCACCGCTCGGACTGCTATGTCCAAGCGGTTATTGCTGGCAGTGTTCAGCTGATATTGCGTGCAACTTAGAGGTCTTGTGGCCTGCGGGCCCAATGGGTTTATAATTGCAGATTTTTTTTCACACGTGTTTTGAAATTTGTTTTGAAATCTTTTCAACTTCTTTTGTTTTCTTTTTCTTTTTCAAAACTTTTCAAAATACTTTTCAAAAAAATCTCAAAAAGATGTTTATGATTGCTGCCTAAGAAAAAATGGAAAAAAGAAAGAAAACAAAAAGAATAGTTTGAATGAAGAACACAACAAGCTGAAACAAGAAAATAGAAGAACATGAAAGAACGGACTGAAAGAAAGGGGGAAAAAGGAAAAATGGATGGAGAAAGACAGCCTGTAAGTTGACCGACCCACTGACAAAGAAGACCTAATCAAGAAAGAAGGTGTGTGAAGTCAATATCTGCTGAACCAATCATTCTCTGGGTTTGGTGGCTTGAGGATTAAGACGGACAATTACGGGGGGTGTATGATTGTCGCAGCTAGTGCATACTTCCCCCCCATTACTTGCCAAAGTTTGAGATAGCGGCTGTAGCCCTATCTGGTTCAGGAAGCTTGACACCAACCGCCAGCCAAGAGCCTTGGTAAAGATGTTGGCAAGTTGATTGGTTGTTCTGATCCATTGAAGTCTGACTTTCTTCTTGAAGAGGAGTTCGTTGATTGTATAGAATTTGCGGTCAACATGGCGGTGCTCCTTGCGAGTTGCGCAGTCAGAGCTGATGTGGACAGAAGCTTTGTTGTTGCAGAGGATCAATGGGGGTGGCAGCTGAAAGAAATTGGAGAGAACAGACACGAGGAAAGTGGCATCCTTTGACGCAAAGGATAGGCCCATATATTCCGCTTGACAAGTCGATTGGGCAGCACATGTTTGCCTTTTCAAAGACCATGACACCGGTGCGCCCCACGCCAGAGAAATGAAACCGCGTACAGAGCGGGCCCCCTTGTCTCCCCAATCGGCATTGATGAAGGTGGTGATCCCGTCCTGGAGGGGTTTTGACGCAATGATGGGAAGAGACAGTTGACTAGAGTACAGGATGTATGAAATCAAATGCTCGAGAGCAGCCCAATGTGAGGCGTCGGGTTTCATGGAAAATCTAGCCAGAAAGTTCACGGCAAAAGTAATATCCGGGCACAATCCCTGAGAGAGATAGAGAAGGCAGCCAATGCAAGATAGGTAATCAATAGTCTGGCTCAAGACCCGCTGTTTATGCTATATTTTAGCAGCTTTTTATCGCTGCATCAGCAACATGCAGGTCATAAGTTTAAATTGGACCTTGCATGATGCTTCAAGGTTTGGGTGAGTGATCCCAGCCATTATGCAAGTTTTGATGCACAGCACGCTGAACAACCATGCATAAACTATACAAAAACAAGCAGGGGGTCATAAATTCCAGCAAGCTGAAACCAGCGGGTCGTGAACCGGACTAATATCCATAGATCCATCTGAAAGGTTTGATGAAAGGTTGGAGGATTTGATTGGCAATCGAGTCTTGATGGACGATGGAAGAAGGTTGATGATTTTATGGACAAGCATGGGCTGATCTAATCGGAAGCCCCCCGGGGACTTCTTGGATCCTGACTCTGATGATGCTGGCCAAGCGTTCAGCAGCCACACCCCAACTCAGTACACCTTCCACCGCCACAACTCCGCATCACTCTTTCTGCATTCAATCCACTTCCTCAAGATGTCCGTTGCTCCACTCAGCGCGTTGGAAGCGTTCCACAAGGCGATCGGCCGAGGTTCCGAAGAAGAATGCTTTGCCGTGGTTGATTTCTGGGCTACATGGTGTGGCCCTTGCAAAGTGATCTTGCCAGTCTTCGAAAAAATTGCATCAGAAGATATGTCGGGCAAGGTAAAATACTACAAAGTGGATGTCAATGAATGTCGTGAGATCGCGTCTGAGGCTGGTATCTCTGCCATGCCGACTTTCATCGTTTACAAGAAGGGCTCGCCGATTGACTCCTTGAAAGGCGCGTCGGCTGATGGTTTAGCTAAATTAGTCCGCCAGTGCCACAGCTGATTGCACACTTCACTCGTGCTGAGATCTCATTTACAAAAGGGCAGCCTTAAATTTGGCAAGAAATTCGGGAGAGCTGGCAGTGAAAAGACCGTCGTAAATGTGGATCCACAGAAAAGCCCAATCCTTGCCCAACTGGTAGGTGTAAGTGGACTGATCCTCTAGATTGGAAAAAAACCCATTTTGCCCCAGTTTTGATTTCAGGTGGAGCCACCAACAGCAAGATGCTTGCCAGGTGCCATACAGGGCCTTCCGCAGTTTGAGGACCTTGCCGCGACTGACCTGAACGCCCGGAGGGGGTTGGATGTAGACGTTGTGGTCAATGTTACTGTGCAAGAAGGCACTACGGGCATCAAAAGATGCAACAGGCCAATTCAGTTGCAAGGCCATAGCAAGAAGTAATTGGAGAGATGAGAAAGTTGGAGTGGGAGCAAAGGTTTCTCCCACGCTCACTCCATGGATCTGCCAAAACCCCTGCGCCACGATTCTAGCCTTGAAACGGATGATTTCACCTTCTTGACTCCGTTTGAGTGCGAATACCCATTGGCAGTTGAGGATTTCATCGGCTTCCTCCCTGCAAGGTACTTCAAAACAGACCCCCAGCTTGACCATCATGCCAATCTCAACATCGCAGGCCTTGAGCCATTCTGAAGAATGCTCAGATGCAATAGCTTGATGGTAAGTATCAGGAGCATCAGACATAAGAAACGAGACGGAGGAAGTGGAAGAGATAAATGCATCCTGAATGTTTAACTCCTTCAGTTGAGTGAAATCACCGAGCCCCTGTACCTGGATTGAGTTCATGATTGCCTCAACAGACTTGACGTCAAGGGCCTGCAATGTTAAGTTGTCTTCGTGAAACACAACTGAAGCCCCCTTTGAACATTCTTGGTTCCTGATTCCCACAGGAGCCAGCCATGCGATTCCTCGGACACGCCCACATGGATTAAGGGAGTTGCCCGGGACACAAATTGTTTCTTGTAGTTTGGACCATGAAGGTACGCCTGGCAACCAAACACGCAAACCATATTGAGAGAGAGTTTCTTGCTGATGCAGATCTCATAGGGAGTCCTGGTTGACCCCGCATGAGCCACCCTGTTAAAGATAAAGGCGGAATGCTTCAGCGCTAGCATCCAGAGGGATTGTAGAAGTTTGGCATGGAGAAGGGAGGTCCTGGCCATGTCCAGGAGTGAGCAATTGGTCCGTTCCACCAAGCCATTTTGATGGTGCTCATATGGAACAGACAACTCGTGACAAATGTCCTTCTACGCAATTGGGAGCTTGCAAAGTGATCACTGGAATCGTCAAGCTCAAGGAGGATTCCACTCCTGATCAAATCACTGCCTACTCTCTTCTCAGCCGTAAGGGTTAATCTAAGATTGTGCAGAATCTTGATCCAACCAATCTTGCTCTTGTTAGTACTACGCTCCCCGAAATCAATTGCTTCAATGGACGTGCTCTTTAGAAACTCCTGAAGGATAAATACGTCGGCTCCAATCTAGCTGCTTGCTCCACTGCTCTTGACCAGTTTCTTGATCTCAAATACAAGGACGTGGTCTCCTTTTGCTCAGCCATCTGTTTGGCCAACCAGCGACTTGTTCTTGCTGGTGTTCTCAAGGACAATCAAGTAAAAATGATGATTGTGCTCCGGAAGCTTCCAAAGAATCAGTTCTAATCCTTCCACAACATTATTGCCATGGGGTTTGCCACCAAAACCTTCTAAGACAGCATTAAGCGACTCAAATCCTATGCCATATCCAATAACATCAAGAAAGAGACCTTTACTTCCTCCTCTGATCAAGCCACCATGATGACCACCACTAAGACTGCTGCCCCTTGCCATCACTGCGGAAAGACCAGCCACCAACCCCACAACTGTTGGATCAAATTCTTGGATAAGGCTCCGAAAACCATGTCAGCCTGCTACTATGCAGAGACAAGCTTAACATAGTAACAAAATAACAAATAACTTAAAAATCAATTACAATATTACAAAATAGAATTGAGAAATGAATTCTACACATAAATTAACCTAGGGTCACTCACCAAAGTGACCCCTCTATTTCAACTCCTTACATGACTTATACAGTATAACAAAAATTACTTACAAATGATTAAAACAAAACAAAAAGACCTGTCACATATGTGCAAGACCTTCACATATGTAACAGGCCTCAGAGACAAAAATACTCATGACATCATAAGATCTACTAGCTTTGAGAAAGGGCAATACAGATGTGATCTTAAATTAAGATCCACAGCTCCCACGGATCTACTACTGATCCTGCCCAGGGAAGATCTATCCCTGATCCACTAAACAGATCAAATGATCAGAGATCTGTTCCCAGCAATATCCAATCTCTATGATTTTGTCCCCAGAGGTCTAGGATGGATATTTAAAAGACCCCTGTGTCCCCCCTTTTGAGGATCCCCCAGCTTTATCATTACCACTGAAATATTACCACTCAGCATTGTCCACCAGCTTATAGCCTTGTTTCCAACCTTGTGGCCCTTCAGTAAATCATTTAGCACTCTTCCGGTGTCAACAGAACACTTACCATCATCATCAGCCACTTCTGTTACTCTATTACCAAACTTGAAGGATTTCTGTAACAAGAAATAGTAAGTACCTTTCTTGTTACCAATTCCTTCTTACCATATATATCCTGGGCACAATAAACACCCCTGCTTGCAGGCCCCAGAAGATCAGGTTACAAGTCAAAACCACCCTGTTTACAGGTCCTGATAATTAGAGGGCACCCTAAAAACCCCAGCTTGCAGGCCCCTCTGGAATATTAACTTATTCCACAATTACTCTATTTGATTATTTTTTCTACGCCCCAAAAAGGACTACAAAATTCCCAAAAACCCATAAAAAAATATCATTTATATATTTTTATAACTTTATCTATTCATTTTGCCGGCCGTGTAGCTAGAAGGTTCAGTCCTTTGAATCACGTAGCCTGACAAGTGGGGGTCTGGCCGGGAACATTTGTCCTTTTTACCATAAAGGCAAAAACCCGCTGTTTTATCTCCTTTCTTCCGCATTTCTGACGCACGCTTCCAAACTCATAATCCGTGAAACTGAATTAGATCCCATAATACTTCTACTTTCCCATCTCTGAAGACAGAGGGCATATCCTAGTTCACACAACTCCCAACTTCTACCACTACCACCCATCCAACCTCACCCACCAGGGGAGATTTGATGGCACCCGTTGACAGGTGTCATTGCCCAACTCTTTACCCTCTGGTGGTTTGAAGTGTGTTTGCAGGTAGTCACATGTAAACTGCATGTTCAACTGGAATTCAGTTTGAACTCATGGGTAATTTCATAGCATGTGTTGCTTGACATGTAGTGATGTTATGTTGAGCTCAAGTGGAAAACTTGAAGCATGCAAACCTGAACTGATACTAAAAAAAACCATGGTTCTGAATTCATCGTTCTTTTAAAAATATGCTTTTGTTTTGATCATTTCATTTCAAAAAATTGCCTCATTTTTTTTTTTTTTTTGAGTCAAAAAAACTTAAACATAATGTGTTTTTTTGAAAGGAGTTAATTCACCATTGTCAGCTTGCTACTATGCCAGAGCTAACCTGACAAAGGTAACATAAATAGAGACATTATTACTACAATGTTAAGACCCATTTATCTGACTAATAATGTACAATGAACTCAGTTTACTTATTTTTATCCAATGAGCTTAACAAAGTCCTGGCACCATAAAAATAAGTAATAAAGTAAAATAACAACCACTTTTTACAAAAATACTCAATAACTTCTAAACCTTGAGGATAAATTAGAACAATATGTCATATTCTGAATCCTCATGCAAATTAATGTAGGGTCCCTCACTGGAAGTACCCCTAAATTCCTACTCCTTCACCTTGAACCAATTACCCGTAAGAATTGGCCACAAACATATGTCACACAGACATTACACACGTATGTACTTGTTATATATGCATACTATATGTGAAATGACCAATTATGGACTTATAATTGAAGTGTTGTGTATAGTTTGGGAGTTAGGCCCAATTGGGGTTTAAACCTCCAACCCCGCGCGTGGATTATATAATCCAATTGGAAATTGGCCAAATGCGTGGAAATAGCTAATCCCCTAGTTACCACATATGTACAAGTGTAACTAGGGTAAAAGTAGATTCTACGTGTTTTATTTACAAGGTTTCATTAATAAAAACCTTGAATACATAAGAGTAACATAGCCAGCATGGCCTTTAATGATTGGCCTTAGCCATTTGTGGCCCATTTGCGTCATTTGTGGCCCATTTCAGATACATTCACACGTCAGTGTTGCTATGTACCTTAGTTACAATGACTAAATAATTTATTAAAGTCATGAAAAGCATTTGTGACGCAGAATTAATGACCAGCAGTGTCATTGGGATGAGCCTTGTTAGTGCCAATCTCCCAAATTGGCCACATTGCGCTGAAAACCAGTTACTACACGTACACAGGCAGAAAGGTCCTCCACTATGAGTGAAATTAGTATATATAGAGCCCTCTTTCCACGCCAAAAGTAGTTCCCCATCATCAATTATTATTACAGTCAATCAGTTACGCCGTGTCCTGTCCTTATTTCAGTTACTCTGCCCTGTTTTGCCTGTTTTATCCGTGGTGTTCTCTTTAAATCAACCATCCTACATGTCCAGCTCCTGCGCAGAAACCCTTCAGTCTACCCAGCAGCTCTACTTCACCCCCCTACGTGGCTTTTTGGATTGAAAGAAGCAATAGTGAGTACTCCTTTCATCCTTCTGTCCCCATTCTGGTTCCTTAATTGGAAAAGCACTTTGGTACCACCTTCTGTTACACAGAAACCCATTGTTTGCTTAATCAGATACCACCCTGCTTAGCAGATCTCTGATTTAGAGGGCACCTACAAACACCCCTGCGCCAGCAGGCCCCTCTATAAAAAGAATTATATTCTTTTTATCTCTACTTTACTACTTTTCTATGTGAAATTACCCCACTTTACCCTTATTTTGCACTCTTATCACCTTGTGTAGCTAAAAGGTATTAGCCCTTGGCATCACAGAGGCTGACAACCATCTTCTATTTTTGAGATGCCACAATTCATTGTAGTTGGTCCTGCATTTTTTAGGAATTTTAAAATCTTGATCTTTGGCTCTTTACCTACGCCCATGTGCACATGTTATGCCTTGGACCAAACTTTCCAGCAAAGGATTGTTTGGATTTTCAACCATGTTGCCCCATTTTAACCTTTGTCCGGTCAAAACAGCAAAAAAACCTTTTGAAACCTTTCACACACCTGTAAACCATTGTGAAATCTCAATTGGTACTCTGCTGCACAACCGTGCACCAGAGTACAAATTCAAATGTCACAAAAATGTAACAAGCATACACCAAGCACCACAAAAAAAAACAAAAAATTGACCAATGGGAGTTGGTCTTTGGCAACTCTGCCACAACTTTTGACCTGACTTCAAAAAAAAAAAGTGAATATGACACATGTTCAATGCACAGTCACTGTGCAAAATGCACAGTGACTGCGCAAAATTATCTGGGAAAAAATCCAAGTCAAAATTGAATTAATGTTGGAGCATCCTGGAAGTCGACAGTAAGCAGGAATTCTGCTCATTTTTTTGACCAGTTTTGAAATTCAGTTGTCATGGGAAAAAAATTGGATGTCACAATTTTTGAAATTGACATTCATTTTTTATTTGTAAACATCAGGACTTGATCAAATCTACGGACCAAGGAACATTTAATTTGCATATAAAATCATGAAAATTTAGCTTCTGAAGGAAATTTGAGTTCAAATTTAGCTCTACATGTGCTAAATATATGATTAGAATGCTTTTAGTACATATTTTTTTTTGATAATCTAGGGGTACAGAAGATATTTTTAAGATTTTTAGATGGAAATTTCCTTGAAAAATCCATGAAATTATTCATGATGGTTGGTATGGACTTGTTCATCAGCTTATGTCAGCTTGCTACTCTTCAGAGACAATCTAACAAAGAGTACATGAAAAGATAAAATCATAATAAAAACATTGAAAATTAGAAAATAAATTGTATTACCAAAGTTAGAGACATTATTACATGTGTAGGAATTTCTCTCACTTTGTAATGAATTATGGCTTTGTTATGTATAAATACAAAATAAGAATAAACATTGAAATACCCTGTCAAAATCATGTTTTACACAAAATATTACCATAACTCTTAAACCTTAAAGAAAACTTAGAATATTATGGCAGATTCTTAATCTACATGCAAAATAACCTAGGGTATACCACTCATGGTACCCCCTAATTCTCACTCCTTCACCCCTTTTACCCATTTCCCCCACATGTAGGATTGCACGGCATCCATGCGTAACATGTTGGTTGACTATTATGATACCAACTGGGAAATGACCAAAAATGGACGTCATTTCAAAGTGTTGTGTGAAATGGCTGAGTTAGGCCCAAATGGGGTTTGATGTTCCAACCCCGCGCACTGGTTACACAAATTGGCCCAATTCACTAAAAAAACCCCGCATGAACTACACAAATACATGTTACTAAGGCAGCATGTATGTAACTAGGTTTCAGGAACCTTGCATCATATATATAAACAAGGTTTCCGCCTACAAAACCTTAATTACACATGTTTAACACCTGTAGCGTGGCCCAGTCTCAATATTTGTGGCCCTTTTCAGGCGTAACCACTCCTTCAATGCTACTGTTGACTAAACCAAGCCAGTGGTATTGAACCAGGTTGGTCTACATGGTTATTTGGCGTCAACAAATTCATCATAACCTTGTATATTCACCCATAAGCAGCTGTGGCTTGCCCTTTTGGTCCAAACTAGCGTAACAATGGCCTGGTTTGGTTTGAAATGGGCCACACCTGCAATTGAGGCAAATTACCACGCACACAGTGGCCCAAAATTGATATTTAAAGAGCTTTGTTTGCCCACTTTTGACAATCCCCATCATCTTTTATCATACCAGCATATACCAACGCAATCAACCAGCCTTTACACTAGTTATTAGTCTTGTTACACCTGTTATATTGGATCATCACCTCAACCAACAATTACCACGACAAATTCCCAGCTTTCCAATCAGTTCTTGCCTGCTTTTGACGCCTCAAGATCCCTGCCAAGCTTGAAGAAGACCCCTCTGCGTGGATTTTAGCATTAGTGAGTAAAATTCCCCGTAGCACTTCTTTCTTTGTCATTTCTGGGCGTACTCCTTGTCAAAGGACCAGATAATTAGAGTACCCCTGTTATTTCAGGATCTAATTCATAGAGGGCACCGTAAACACCCCTGTAACTCAGGCCCCTCTTTGATAAAAAGCTTTTGCTTTTTGTTATATTTCTTTCTCCTTTTTCTACTTTACCCCATTTCACCGTGAGACCCACGCGTGAAACCACCTTTTTATATCTTTGCACCACGTGTAGCTAGAAGAACTTTGTTCTTGGCATCACGTAGGCTGACAGCTTATTTCTTTGTACACAATGAATGGAAAGACTTTTTTATGGTTATTCAAGATGGTTTTTTGAAATTGCCCAATGATGATTGGACCATATGAAAATTCAGAAAGTCAGAAGATTGACCAAAGTTCTGCCTGAGTTCTACATAATTTGTGGTATCATTCATCATCAAGTTACAATTTTGATCATTTTAGCATCAGCCTGCTTTGTGGTTCACTTCAGAAGATGTTGCCCAATTATCTTAACCTACATCAACATCATTTCAGGTTCATATGGAACTGACACATAGGATTATCATTGGCACCAGTGTAGGACTCCTTGTGGGACAAATAATAATATTTGGTAAAGTTCCAGCTGGGGGAAGTAAATTGCAGAATAGGTTGAAAGGCTATTACAACAATTTATGGGTGGTTTATTGGCCTTCCCCTTTATAAAATACTATACAACTTGTAAGGAATCTCAAAATCAATGTTTAATAGAGTTATGGCTGATTTCAAGATTGAGTAACTAAGTATAGTAATCTCAATCAGACTTAGATCACCGTAATCAATACACTTGTGGATGGGTTCAACGTATGAGGTGGATAAACAATCCAGTGGGATTGATTATATGAATGTGTGATGGTTTATGTTGATTTTTATGTTGTTGAAGAATGATGATGAGTTTGTAATGATCTCTTCCTTAAAAAATTGCTTGATAAGGCACTTTAATCAATACTAGAGCTCTGTAACTACTACTACTTATGTTTGATGATGGGGTTGTATAATAAGCTGTTGATGGCAAACTTATTGATGATTTGTTGGGTTGCTTGGTACTCTAATAGACACTCTACACTTTAACTGATAACACTATCACACTTCTAACACTTAATGACTAATAACAACTCTGGTGATGGGACATTCCCATGTAACACTAATAACTACTAATCAATCTGGTGATGGGACATTCCCATGAGGTGATGGGGATAAAACGCCATGAGGGAAAAGGAGCAATCTTGTGGGGAGAAGCCCTCCTTTTATAGAGAAATATGAGGCATTTTTGCTCCAAGGCAGTCACATATGAGGCATTTTTGCTGCAGGGAACACCTCTTCTGCACTGCCTCTTGATAAGGTAACCAAGAGACCAAGCCACCAATACATACTTGTATTCTTCCAATCTTCCATACATACTAATACATAACAAAAAAACATGCCACAGATAAACAATGAAACCTTCCAATCTTCCATACAGTACATCCCATAGCAACCTCTTATCTTCCATGAATGCCCCGGAACATTCCACTGTACTTGGTTTCTAAGATACCAGTCCATACTAGAATATTCCTATCCAGCCACATGGCAACCCTGTTTCCAAACTGTCTCCAAGCACTACTCCTTCCAATTCCAATATTCTCAGGGTCTGGGGATTCCCTCCCCTTTCATCCTTCTTCCCTGTTTCCTCGTTATTTAATTACTTCTTCCCGCCAACCTCCTAAATACTGAACCGTGTATCCTTAAAAGCGTGCTATCCTCCTCTTCTATATACATTGTTCCCTCCTTAAGTTATGAATTGTTCCTTTTTGGCATTGGAGCGCAAGTGGAACACCACACCGGGTTGCAGTAAAAACACATGGAGTGGCACTGGCATACCAGTGCCATAAATTCTCCCCTGGTGACCCCTCTACCAACCTACTCATCACAACCACCTACCACCATCACACCCCTAACTCTCAATAGGAAAACTACTACCGTGAGTAACTCCTATCATTACATCTCTCTTGCTTGAAATTGTTACACACCTCTTGACCGTATCTGACACTACCTCAAACCCTATTGACAACAACTATAGGATTGCTAACTTCTTGTCAATTGTATCATCCTCTTTTATCCCGGAGATAAAAGAGCTCACCATAGCAAAAGGTAAGTATCTTATCTCCTCGATCATCCCTACTACATCAAGCTGATACCTTTGTGGCTCGGCATCATTAGTGACGCCTACCAAAACAGCACAGCTAGTGAAATACTGGATCAATGGGCTAAGCAGAGAAAAAGAAGCATACATCTTGTCTCTTGAGCCCACGCCATACAACCTACTACCCTACAAAGCTAAGCTCTTGATTGCACTCCAACAGATTGAGGAGCAAAAAGAACTGAACCTCAGATACCATATCTCGTTCAACAATCTAGTCTGTTCTCACGCCAAGACTAGACGCCAACAATATTCAGAAAGAAGTAAGCAATTGGTCTCTACTCCCAGAACTCTTGCTAACTATCTAACCCAAACATCTCCCTCTCTTGCTAGTGAATCCTTCCGGAGCCACCCCATTCTTGACTACAGCTAACTCCACCATTAATAAGGTCCCAGAAGCGAGCTCCCCTTGCTTGGTACCCAATTATGTTATACTAGGGGAGAGGAGGGGGCACTCCCCAGGGAGTGCCATAGCTTAAGTTGACCCTGGTTTTGGTCTGAACTCTGTCAGAAGTCAATCACAAATTGTTGATGAACTATTCCTTTCAATAAGGTGAAATGAAGGTGAAATAATGATGAAGTGATGTTCTGAACATTGTGAAATTATCAACAACTTTTGTTGAATTTATTTTGAATTCTAGCTCAACTTAATCATGACTATGGACTACAATTGCTCAATAAATGCATGTTACACAGACATACTGGTCAACAGGCTGGGCCTTTCACGGATTATTACTATTTTGTGTTGGTTATGGGGTGTGAAACCAATTTTGACAATGTCCACCTATCCCGCTTGAGCGGGATAGGGGGACATTGTCAAAATTCCCTCTCACAAAAAACAGAAATGAAACATGAAGCTGAGAATATATATATAAATGAAAAAACCCTCTTACCACAAAGTGTGTGGCAATGCAACATGATGTTCAGCTGAACCCTAACACTCCCCGGATTGACTTCAATCAGTTTTTGGACTGAGAGGGATACTGTTTTGTCACATTTTGTGGTACAATTGCAGCAAATTTTTGCTAATGTCAGGGCAAACTCTTAGATTTATTTGGATGCAGAAGGTAAAGAATTCAATAGTATAATATGATTATTAACCAATTTTTTCAAAGAAGATCTTGGCCATGATGATCTGTTGGAACATTATCATCCTTCCTGAATAACCTTTTTGTACACTACTAAAATTTCAATCAAACAGTCTGGATTTTCACCAGAATCATTTTATCAATTGAAGAACAATTCAACTTGAATTACAAATTTGTTTTGAGTATATTTTTTATACAAATTAAACTAAATTCCAGTCAAATTCCTGATGAGTTCAACATGGGTTAACCAATACTTTGTGAAGCTCAAAGAAAGATGTAGGGGAGGTATGCACCAGAGTTACAGAAAAAAGTTCAGCTATGGCACTCCCTGGGGAGTGCCCCCTCCTCTCCCCTGGTGTTAGCAAGGAAAACAACCCGTCTACCAATAGCTACGTTGAAAACAAAGACTTTCTTGACTATGGTAAGCTCCAGACCTTCTCTCCCTTTCCCATAAAAACTAGATTGACTCAGTAACTAATATCAGTATGAGTACCAGATCTAGACAACCCAAACTTGCAGGACTCCTCCTTCCTGCAACAAGGCCGCGCAAAAGAAACAGCCAACTCAACAAAAGAGCTTGCAGCCCAAGTCAAGTCCATGACTCTGCCACGGATTCAGCAAGTGGACCCAAAAGAGCAACCATTGGCAATGGAAATTGATTGATCCCCAATCTTGTCAGGAGCTACCCCTTCACTCCCAAAATCCACCAACAACAAAGACCTGGGGATAATCACTCACCAGGAAGTACCGGCCGCAAGATATCACTCCTCAGCAAGTCTGATCAGATCCGATTCATGGTCAAAGACCATGTGGCGATACACGCAAGATTCCTCCAAGCCCAGAAGGACAACAATACAACTGACATGAAGATGTTGTTAACCAGGGCTCAGGAGAATCAGAAGAGCTTAAAGAAGCTGATCCCAAACCACAAGATTGAGTCGTACGTCAAAGGATGGAATTCGTGGGACGTCAAACAAAGCCTATTCCCTCCTCAAACAAAACGAGAAAGAGAAGGCAAACAGAAATCATCCGCCTACCGCCGCATAAAATACAACAACCAGGACACCTGGGTCAAAGTGGTGGACATTGCCTTGGCTGTTTGCAGTCTGTACAAAGCAACCAAGCAAGGATAGTAGACAATCCCCTCCCCTCTCTCATGATTGACCATCTCTCTTCCATCCACTAAAATTTGTCAGCCCTTGATTACAATAGTAGAAGTCATGTAAATAGTATCTTAAATAAAATAGATGCTAAAAGTAAAGAAACCATGAAAGCAATGAATATTATGACTAATCACAAACACTATGCCCCAAAAGTTAACTTAGAGACAAATGAGAAAATAATTGATTCCCTCTCAAAAATAAATGAGTTGGGACTTGTAAATATTCAAACAAATGAGAAAATCAACTGTTCCTTGATCAAAAACAATGATCTAGGAATTATTAATAATAACAAAGTAAGCAATCTTCTTAACAAAATCACAGAGCTGGAAACAAATGTACACCATACAATACAAGATACTGAGAAAGTATTCAACAACAATTTAAAAGATGTAGAAGAAAATATTAACAACAATATTGACCAAATGACTGCAATTATACAACAAGACATTATTGTTGAAAATCAGGTCAAAAGTCAAAAAGAATTTGAAAAAATTAACAAATTAATGCAGGAACAAAACTCTGTTATTATTCAACAAATGCAACAATTATTCCAAATTTTTTCTTCTGAATCAAACATGATGAAAAATGACATTAGGGATGTAAAAGTATTCTTAACAAATTTGAATGACAAAACAGAACATCAGCACCCCCCTACTCCTCAAAGAAATAATGCTGGGAATAGAGGTGTTCCTCCTCCTCCTCCCCCTGATGATCCTCCACCAAATTCTTCTGAGGACAATACCTCAAATAACCCTTCTTCACCTCTTAAGACAGACAAAAGAGATATCAGCAAATTACTACCTCCAGTAAAAGATTGGCCCAAATTCTCAGGAGCTGGAGGATATGACCACATAACATTCATCAACTACATATATCATATAGTCACATCCTTCCAAACCACTGATGAGATAGTGCTAGTCAGGCTTCCAAAAATATTTGAGGGAGTAGCCTTAGATTGTGTCATAACCAAACAAGCAGCTATTGGACTACAAGATTGGACAACCTGGAAAAAACTTATTCATTGTCAGCCTTAGAGACAAAAATTTTGCCCAAAAGGCTTCAACAGTGCTTAACTCATACTCCTTGATATTATAGCTTCAATTTCATATATTGCATGTGCCATAATTCTGTTGTGTTATTCCGCAGAAATGAGGAATAATGATTTAAGATTAAATCACTTCTAAGTTATTTCCTTTGTGAATATATTCCATTTAATCTTCAAGGTTTTGCACATGGTTTTGAACATTGCATATATTCAATTTGATCTTCTGAGTTCATCTTCCACATGGCTGAAGGATGAACAACCTCAGATCATCCAACCAGAACATCTACCTCACTAGAGCAGTCCTCAGGATTTCAACTACTACTCAACTCATCATCAGTCCTCTCAATCCTCACTACTCTGTGGTCATTGAGGTCACTCATACAGTTGACTAGTCTTTAATAATCCTCACTACTACTCTTCAAAGTAGCTTTCTGATCAGTTGATCATTACTCTTCCTCTCTTCATCACCATTCATCAGAGGCACTTCTTATTAGAAGTTATTACCATACCATTCTTGCTTTTCTGTGGGCTTTTGAGCAATTAAACCCACATAGGTTTTCCTTTAAATAACCTTGGCTAGTTTCCTTTAGCCTAAAAAATTTTACTGCTGAAGAGCATCTCACCCTTTCTGTTTCTTTTCAAAAGGAGGTGTCATAGTTCACTCTGCTACTGCCTCTCCATTTTTGGATTGAGCCATATCCCTCCCTTTTTAGGTCAGAGAAGCAAGGTTTAAAACCTTGATTATCATCATCATCATCATCATCAGCTTCTTAAAGCTTATTAATTCTTTCTTCAAGTTCATCTTTAGTTGTTATCATAGTCATTCCTTTCCCTGCAATTACATTGAGTTTCCCTCCACCTTGTGTCCTGCTGTCACCGTAGAGACCCAGGCTCACATCCATGCCCAATTTGGTACTAGGATCTGGCTTAAGAAAATAAGGAAAGCCTTTGAGACAGACCACTTAGACCCCACTAAACACACTGCCCATGATTGGTGTCTTGTCCAAAAGAAAAGACTTGAATGTATCTATAAAAATCTGACCCAAGAAGTCATGAATGGGAAGATTCTTGATAAATGTAGAGGACAGCTTGAACATGCCGTCAGATGTAGAATGGATTTAGACACTGACCTCAAGCACCTCGTGGCCACAATTGAGGAAGTAGTAGAAATGATGGGTATGAATAGGAAATTCAGAGAGAAAGGGCCCAATAACAATCCTGCAGAGGAAGCAGTAAAAGACAAGAAAGAAGAATATGTCAGAAAGGCCCCCATCCCTGAATGCCATAATTGCAGAGAAAAGGGACATAAAATTCCTGATTGTCCCCATCCCAGAAGGAACATTAATAACATCACTGCTGAGTCTGAGGAAGTATCCACCAATAACAATGATCTGACAGATTTAGAAGAAGAAGATACTGGCTCACAATTTGAATTCATTCAGACCAATGGTATTATGTTTATTCAAGCTGATATAGGCAATGAGGTAGAAATAAAGGCCATCCAAGGGGATTCTAACTTACCTCTCAGATGGGATCATACCATGGAAGTAGGACATATTTCTGATGCCAAGCTTATGACCATAAAGCTGCTCAGGGAATGAGTTATACGCTAGGTAGAACTAGCTACACATTTGTGTTGTTCCAAGGAAAAGAAGTTAAAGTTCTCTTAGACATAGGAGCCTTTTGCTCCTGCACCAGTAGTAATTTCTTAGATGAATATTACCCAGACTGAAAGCATTACCTCCTTCCAATACCCAAAGCTAAGTTCAGTAGCTGTAGTACTACTATGAAACCCATTGGTATCATCCCCATGCCATTGGTATTTCCACATTTTAAAGGCTCTATCAGACTCTTAGTTGAACTTGTTGTCTTTGAAGATGCTATATGTAATTAATTGATTCTAGGCAATGACACCTTCTGTATGTATGGTATTGACATTTTCCAAAGCAAAGAAAGATGCTATACCATTGGAGGTGATTGGAAAAAGAAATTTCATATATGCAGCATCAACTCTGTTATAGAAGACAAAGGATACACCTCAAAACAGAAGGAGAAAGAGCTGGAAGCCTTTGATAAAGAATACTTCAAGCAAGCCGCCGTAAGTGACATCTTAACAGACCAGCAGAAACAAGAAGTCCTGAAGATATGCTGTGAAAACAAAGAAGCTTTCTGTACCTCAGATGAACCCATAGGTTATATCAAAGGACATGACATGAAACTAGAATTGACAGTCCAGCGTCCTTATCCACCCCTCCTTAGGAGACCCCCTTATCCTTCTAGCCCTAAATCTAGAGAAGCATTGGAAAACCACATCAAGGAACTCCTAGAGTTAAACGTCATCCGCAAAGTAGGCCATAATGAACAAGTTGAGATAACTACTCCTCACCAGGGGAGATTTCATGGCACCCGTTGGCGGGTGCCATTGCATAACTCATTACCCTCTCTTGGTTTGAACCGTGTTTGGAGGTATGCACATTCAAACTGCATGTTCAACTGAAATTCAGTTTGAAGTCACCAACAATCTCACAACAAGTGTTGCTTGATGTGCATGTGATTTTATGTCCAACTCAAGTGGAAAACTTGAAGCATGCAAACCTGAACTGATACCAAAACAACCACAGTTCTGATTTCATCATTCTTTTGAAAATTTACTTTCTTCTTGATTGTTTTATTTCAAAGAAGTATCTTTTTTTTACTTTTTTGAGGCAAAAAAAACTTAAATATAATGTGCTTTTTTGAATGGAATGAATTCACAATCTTCTGTTTTTGAGGTGCCGCAATTCATTGTAGTTGGTCCCGCATTTTGAAGGAATTTTAAAATCTGAAGATTTGGGTCTTTACCTACCCCCATTTGTACACTTGTTGGCTCAGACCAAACTTTCCAGCAAACAATCATTTGGATTTGCAACAAAGGTGTCCCATTTTAACCATTTTTTGGTCAAAACAGCAAAAACCACCTTTACAACCTTTCACACACCTGTAAATCACTGTGAAATATGAATTTGTACTCTGGTGTACGGGCGTACAGCAGCGTAAACATTCAAATTTCACAATAATGTAACAAGCGTACACCAAGCACCACAAACAAAGCAAAAAAGCAACCGATGGGAGTTGGTCTTTGGAAACTATGGCACAACTTTTGACCCAACTTTTTTTTAAAAAAAAAGTCAACTATTACACATGTTCAATGCACAGTCACTGTGCAAAATGCACAGTGACTGCGCAAAAATGATCTTTGAAAATATTCAAGTCAAAAATTTATTTAAAGGGGATTATTACGGAGGCCAACTACCATCAGGTATACTTGTCATTTTTTGGAAGAGGGTAAAAATTCAGATGTCTTGGATAAAAATTGTATGATATACTTTTTCTGATGGAAATTCAATTCTTTTTGGTAAACTTAGGACTTCATGAAATCTAAAAACCAGGGGACATATGTAATCGTGTATAAAACTTTCAAAATTCAACTTCTAAAGAAAATTAGAGCTCTAAATTTAGCTCCAAATGTACTCAATATGGTTTGAATCCTTTTTATGAATATTTTTTCATCATCTGTAAGGTTATAGAAAAGATTTTCTCATGCGGTTTAGATTGAAAATTATTTTGGCACTGCAAAGAAATAATAAATGATAGTTGATCAAGACTTGTTAATCAGAATGATTCTCCACATGTCAATGAATGGAAATATTGATGTATTAATATTAAAGAAGAATTATTTAAAGATGGACGAATTGTGAGCCTGGGTCTCTTATGTGACAACAGGGCACAAGATATGGGGGACACAAATATATATTTCAAGGGAAGATGAGGACAAAAAGGGAGGGCTTAAGAAGAAGAAAGATGAGTCTGAAAAGACTGGTAATGAGCTCAATCTCAAGGAGAGCAAGAGTAATAGAACCGGGCAGAGCCACAGTCTCTTCAACCTGAGAAACAGGAGAAGGTACAGTCAGAGACTGCCTTATTTTTTATGCCAAAGGCAAAGGATACTTATAAGGAAACCTGTGTGGTGTGAAGTGCCACAAGACTAAGATGAAGATGATTGATCCTTTAATGATAAGTGATGATGGTGCCTCTTTGAGATGAAGAGAAAGAGAGTGAAGAAGAAGAGGGGTGGAAAGATCAAGCTCAAGAGGAACTTGAAGAAAAGGAGAAGTTGGTAAAGCTGCTTACTAGTCAGACAGATGACACCAGATGACCACGACAATACGACGAGGGGAAATGATGGGACCTTGGATGCTGAGTAGTGAGGAGTGTTTGTCCAGTTGTTCAGTTTTCTTCTAAGTTGGTTGATGAGTGATGATGAAAATTTTCATCTGCCCAACTCTGAAGATGATGAACCATGTTTATCAAAATGAATATGCAATATAGAGTTGAACTTAGAAAATAAGTAGATGTTATGTGGACTTCTATGTTAATTACTTCACACTTATATTATTCCACACTTATACACAACAAAGTAGGGATATTATGATATGAAAATACTCGTATTGAAAAGAGGAATAAGAAGAGAACATTGTTGAAGCCTTTTGGGCAACATTGTTGTCTCTAAGGCTGACATTCCCTACCACCAAAAGAGGTTATGTTCTGAATAGAATATCAGCTATACTAGTCCATTCAGGAGGATCTTTTCTCACTTCTGAATCTCCTAAGGAGTGTGGGAGCTTCAGGTATTTCTTGCTCCAGTAGCCACTCGTCCTGATCAGCTCCTAGTCCTTTGTATCTGGCAAGGTACATCTTAACATCTCTGTTGTCAACCCTAAGTCTTTTCTCTCTGAGGATCTTCAGGATGACCTTATGTTTCTGGGGCTGTTCAACAGGAGGAATTACTACTCTTACCTTCTGTCTAAGTGGGAACTTGTCAAGGTCAGGTGAGTTGTAAGGTTTAATCAGGCTGACAGGAAAGGTGGGGTGTTTCCTGCTGAATTCTCCAGTGAGAATAACTTCTACAGCATTCTTGCCGTGCAGGGCCTTGATTACAAATGGTCCTGCAAAGGAGTCTCTCATCTTCTTTGGACCAGCTAAATTGGTGAAATTGGTAGTGGAGATAAGAACTTGGTCGCCTACTTTGAATTCAGGTTCTTTGTGGCTTTTGTCCCATCTTTCTTTATTGTAGTTGGTTGATTCCACTATGCATTGTTCAGCATGTTTCCTTGCATTGTCAAACATCTTGGCATAAGTTCCAGCAGTGGGATGAACGTCTATTTGGCTTTGTTTGATGAAGTCCCTGGGCAAATTGGGGATCCATCCTTTTTCTAACAAGGCAGGTTGTTTTCCAGTTGTGGAGTGGATGCTAGTGCTGTATGCCAATTCTAGGATTGGGAGTAGTGAGACCCAATCGTGGGTATAGCCATCATTATCTTTGAATTCCAATCCATACGAGCAGAACCTCCTGATCATGTCCTCTAGGGTCTGAATCATCCTTTCAGCTAGTCCATCCGTTTGTGGATGATAAGCTGTTGAAAAGGCTAGTTTGGTTCCTAGCATACTATGGAGGCCAGTCCAAAACTCAGATGTGAATTTGGGATCTCTATCTGAGATAATTATCCTGGGGATGCCAGTTCTGGGCATTACTCTATTCCAAAAAAGGATTGCAGTGTCCATGGCAGAATCTTCTTTAAAGCAAGGGACAAAAATGGGTGTCTTGGAATATCTATCAACTATAACAAGACAAGCATTATAGCTTGTGGCTCCTCCAGGTGATAGAGAGGTTACCCAGTCCATGTTAATTATGTCCCACGGCTTAGAGGGCTCTTGAATCTTTTGGAGCAGTCCAAACCTTTTCCCAGTAGCTTTATTTGCTTTCTGGCATCTTTCACATGAGCTGCAGTATTCTGAAGAATCTTTCTTCCAACTGGGCCACCAAGCTGTGTCAGCTACTCTTTCTAAGGTTCTGTCTTCAGAAAGATGTCCTGAGTAGACACTGTCATGGCATTCGTGAAGAATGGTGTTGATGGTCAGTTTGTCAACTATAACCAAGACTGAGTTATGTCTTTCCCTGTGGTACATGAGGTCGTCAAACAAGGAAAATCTGCCTGCCATATAAGAGGTCTTCCAAGATTCATCTAATCCATTAACTAGTGCTTGGTCCTTGAAATCTTTCCTGAGTATTTGGGTTAAGATGATTGCGTTGTTATCCTTTTGATAGCCTTCTCTGACCGAATCAAAGAATTCTGACTTGAAGGTGGTCACATGGATGCCCATGATTCCCATTATGGGGATTCTGTCGTCATCTTTCTCCTCTTCAGGGTCATAAGCAGGGTTGCTAGGGTCATTAGGTAGTGACCACCTACTGAGTCCATCAGCATTCTTATGGATATTGCCATCCCTGTGTTGAATTGTCATGTTACCTCTGTACTCTTGAATGGCTATTTGCCATCTTAACATGTGTCTGTTAGGGGTTTTCATGTTGAGGAGGGATCTCAAGGCAGTGCAGTCTGTGATGACTTCAAAGACACTACCATCTAGGTAATAGTGTAACTTGTCTAGGGCCCAAACTAGGCATAGGCATTCAAGTTGGCTAGCTCCATATCTGCCTTCAGAGTCTTTCAGCTGTCTTGATATGAAGACTATTGGTCCTTCTTTCTTAATACCATCTATGACTTGTACTTGATGTAGAGCAGCTCCAAGGCCAGTCATGCTAGCATCAACATACAATTTGAATGGGAGTTTCCAATCTGGGAACAACAGAAGGGGGGCTGTAGTCAATTTCTTAACAAGGAGATTGTAGGCTTCAAGCCTCTGGTTTGTCATTTCAAAAACAACTTCTAGCTTGCACAGCTCAGTTAAAGGTCTAGCTACTTCTGCAAATCTATCAATGTGTTGTCTGTAATAACCAGCAAAGCCAAGGAAAGATTGGATCTCTTTCTTATTGGTGGGTGTACTCTTCTGTAGTACAGCAGCAACCTTATTCTGGTCTATACCTATGGCTATTCCGGAGACAACATGACCAAGGGCTTTGATCTGGTGGAAGCCAAAGTTACACTTCTTCAGAGAGATTTTCATGTTCATGTTGATGACGATCTTCAAGATTCTGGCGATCCTCTGAAGGTGTTCTTCCCAGGTGTTGGACATAATTATGATGTCATCAATATAGATAATAACCCATTTTTCATCCAGCTCTCTTCTGAATTCGATGTCCATCATCCTTTGGAAATGGGAAGGTGCATTTTTGATACCAAAGGGCATTCTCAAGTACTCGTAGATCCCTTTGTGGCATATAATTCTCAAGTACTGTCTAGAATCAGCGGCTATAACATTCTGATGAAAACCTTTTAGCACATCCATGCTAGTAAGGAACTTGGCTTTGGCCAGATTTGTCAAAGTCTCACTGATCTTAGGAATGGGGTACCTATCTGCTGCAGTGTAAGTGTTGAGGGCTCTAAAGTCACCTACCATCCTGGATTTCCCATTGTGCCAGGCTATGATAACTGGAGTAGTAATTTCAACAACTTCGTTGTGTCCTACTTTCCTTAGAACATTCAACCTGACTAATTCATTGATGTGCTCATCTAGAGCTTCTCTACTCTTAGGGCTAGCAGGGTAAGGAGGTCTTCTCAGAAGAGGGGGGTATGGTCTTTCGGTTGTCAGCTTGATGTGAACTTCATGGCCTTTAACTGCTCCCAGGGGGTGAGTAGTATCAGCAAATGCTTCCTTGTGTTCATAGAGTGTTTCAAATAGAGACTCCTTCTGTTCTGTGGTCAACTTCTCATATACCTTTGCTTCACAGAGTTCTTCTTTGACAAATTTGTCTAGTAGGGGATCAGATTTCTTAAGAGCAGATATCTCAGAAGACAAGGGGGTTCTGTCATGAAGATCTGATTTGAAACTGAACTTCTTTTTCTTGTTCTCATTCCCAATGGTGAAGTATCTTTCTTTACTATTGGTGATGTCAAAACCAAACAATGATTGGTAGTCATTACCCAAGATTAAGTAGTTCATCTTAGCATTTTCCATAACAACAAATTCGGCTACTATTCTCACAGAACCTTTGGTATGAGGGAAGATGAGGGCCAGTTCAATAATTCCCAAAGCCTTCAGTTGATCACTACAGCTGTGGAATCTGGCGTGGGTAATGGGCAACAAGGATTGTTTCCAATCAGGCAGAATTTTATTCAACATTTTGTTACTGATTATAGAACAGGAAGCTCCACTGTCTAGTAAACAAGAGTATTCAGAGTTGTTAATCAACACAGGAGTAATAGTTTGGAAACCAATCAAGTGAGCTTTTCCTTTTTCTGGCTTACATCTCATGAGCCTGGCGTCTTCAATGTGAGAAGTCTGGCAGGTGTTACTCCAAGTTTGGGGCTGATGGGATTCAGCCTGTATCTCAGCTATAGAGTATTCCAGTAAGGGCTCACATTCAATGGCGTACTCGAAGAAATCCCTGTTAATTGGACCAGTGGGATCATATGCTCTGTCTTGGTCTAGGGCCAACACAAAGTGGTCATCATCTGGCTGATTGGATGGTTCCTCAGATGCATCCTTTGGTGAATTGTTGTCATTATCACCTTCAGTATCACTGAGGCAAGATTCATCAAGGTTTTCCATGCCTACTTCATTGATCCTTTGCCTTCTCTTGGGACATTCTCTGGCAAAGTGGCCAGGTTGTTTACAGAAATTACAAGTATCTCTGGACCTAGAGGCCTGGGCTGGGACAGCTGGAGGTCTCTTTGCATCAGCTTCTGTTTTGCTGGGTTCTACCTTGGTACTGGAAGGGTTGCTTCTCCAGTTGTTTCTTGAGTACTGTTGCAAGGAGTTAGAAGGAAGGGATCTGGGTTGTCTCATTGCTCTGTCAAGCACTTCTTCAATGATGATAACCATTTCCTCAAAATTCATTGCTTCAGCTTCTTTCTTGTACCTGCTTTTGACAGCGTGCTCCAAGCTTCCTGGACATTGTTTCAACACTTTCTCACAAATCAAGTACTCGCTGATCTCAGGTTGAAAAGCTCTAAGCCTTTCTCTTTGAGTGTTGAACCACTTATGCACTTTCTTATTCTCCATGGTAAAGTAATCTTTTTCAAATTCTTGTTGCATTTTCCACTTCCAGTTGTGGGTACCAAACTTGTTTCTGATGGTATGTTTCCACCAAGCCCATGATTTCTTACTGTGGCTATCTCTGATGCCAATGTACCAATTCTTGGCGGTGTCAGTGAATAAAGCAGTCAATCTACTTATTACCATGTGATCAAGCATGCAGTAGTCTTCCACAAATACGTCAATGTTCTTTAACCAAAGTTCATGATTATAAGGCAATTCTCCTGAGAATTTTTCCCAATCACTGGTCTTTGGTATGGATTTCCACAGTTCTTTCCTCATTTCAGGGTCAACATCTTCATGTTTAATGAAAGGGAAATCCTTTTCTAGCTGCGGTACATGTTCTCTCACAATCTCAGGTGCTCTGTGTGATTCTTCAGGGCCAACATGATTAGGTGCTTCATTCTTGGGCTCAGCAGCAGGAATTTTGCAAGTTTGGACCTGGTGAAGTGGTCTATCATGCATCAAAGGGTTATTGAAAATGGTTTCAGGAGGATCATGTGGTTGGAGGCTGTTAACTAAGAAATCCAACTTATGATTGATGGCATTAAGGGAAGTGTGAAAGTCACTCATTCTTCTTTTGCTCTGTTCGAATCTCAGGTCCTCTTTATCAGCTGCTTCGGCTAATTGGGACTTCACAGAGGACAAGTTTAGAAACATGTCTTGCTCTAAAGACTTCACAGAGTTCTTCACGCAACTCAAGTCAGAAGAGTTGTCAGCATTTAAGCCAATAATGATATCTTGGAGGCTATCCAGTTTATCATTAACAAACTCTTCAAGTTTCTCATTCTTGCTATGGGGCACGGGGAACTCACTCAAGTGTTTAAACACTTGATCATACAAAGCTGGGATCACTTGAGTAGATATAATCTCTTGAATGGTTGAATTGACAGTAGAACTCAATTTAGAGACACAAGATTCAAGTAAAGTACCAGGGAAGGAATCCATTGTTCCAGATAACTCAGACATAAAATTGGAAAACAAAATTCTTAATTTTTCTTCAATGATCAAGGGAGTATCCTCACACATATCATTTTTCACACTATTAAGGAAGTATTCCTTCAGGGAATTATCAGAAAAATTAATCAGAGAGGTGTTTCCAGATTTTGCTTTCATTGAGGGTTGCCTGGGGGAAGTTGGGCTAGAGGGGGCATTCGGTTGTCGCGACCACCTCTGGTCCTGCGGCGTTGCATACGGTTCATGACTTGCTCGGCGCGCATGAAGAAGTTGCCGACTTGCAACATCCGGGTCATCGGATCGATTCGGCGACGGTTCCTCGGGTACGGGCGGCTGGCTTGGTCGCCATTTGCCTGGTACGGGGCCCACTGGGGGTGAGCATGGCGTAGATGTTGCTGCTGGGGGTCGTAGGGCTCTTGCGCATAGTAACCTTCCTCCTCGGGGTAAGGAGGAGGGGGGTACGGTCTCTGTGCTGCGGGCTGGTGGATCTCTGGCCGGCGTCCAGTACCGGGTATCATCTGCCTGGGGACTGGGGGCGGGGCCATCAGCTCGCTGGCCTGACGAGGGGCTTCGGCGGTTGTGAGAGGAGGCGGCGGCGGCGGCGGCGGCGGCGGCTGTAGTTGCTGGTGTTGCTGTTGCACAGCTGGCGCTCGATGCACCTGATGCTCTGGGGGAGGCATACGAGCCTGGTAGGTGGACGGAGGCCGGTCTGCTGGCATGTTTAGCTGGGATTGGAGCCTCGCCGTAGGCGGCTCTGCCATTGGTTGGGGAGGTATCTGGAGCGAGTGCTCCAGCCTCGCTAGTTCGTCGCGAGCTAACCAACCGTCGGAGACGCTCATCATCTGTTCTGTTCCGAACAGACTCTTGATGGTGTCTTGCGTAGACATCGCTTGATTCAAAGCAATCCGCATAAGGCGGTAGTTGTTGGTTTCTTTTGCATTCACAAAGAGAAGCCACTGCCCCTGGAATATGTTGGACATGGTGGTGAGCTCGTCCTGAGTCGTCATCACCGTATCCACTGACATTTCCCTGCCCCTGAGGGCCACCTGGTTGTAAGGTGAGGGGTCTATCGACATTTCCCTTCTTTGGGATTCGTTCGTGGGGGCTAAGCGGTGAGTCGGTGTCGGCGTCGTAGACCCGGCCATCGATAGAGGCGGGACTTCCCTGCGCAAGACCGCAAAGTGCTGTCTCTCCACTGGGTGGGGGACAGGCGTTGAACGGTTCGATTCTATTGCCGTGGACGGAGCCCGGGAGAAAACTTCCGAGGGCGCTATACCCTGGTCTGGCGGGTAGGCTGGCTCCATCTCAAGCTGGTCTATTTCGTCGAGACCCATGAGCATCAAACTGTTGCTCTCTTGAGCGGCGTAGTCGTTCGAGAGCGGCTGGGCTGAAGGAGTAGCCGCCTGAAGGTGGGTCGCAGGGGGCAACGTTTGGGTCGACGATGCGGTTCTGTTCGACGACACTAGAGGGGTAGACAGCGTGTTGTTCGACAACACTGCTCTCTCCGACGGTGCTAGTCTGTCCGACGGCGCTAATCTGTCTGACGGCGCTAAGGGAGTAGCTCGTGCTGTTTGGGTTGCCGACGCTAGGAAGCTGGTCGTATTCGCCGAGGTGGTCACTGGGGCTGAGAGGCTCGATAGCGCTCTGTCGGGCGACAATCTTGGCAACTCGCTGCTGTTGCCTGCGTCGTTCTGCATCTCTTTCGGCGGCGCGGAGTTGTTCGAAAGATAAGTCCTTGCCATTTCTTAAATGGGAAGGCATGGCGAAAAAAAAAAAAGGAATAATAATAAAAAGTTTTGGATTAGAACGCCGTGATAGATACGCTAAAGATAGAGCGGAGAGAATATAGAAGGGAAGAAACCTTTTTTTTGTTTTTCTGGTTTTTTATGATTTTTTATAGGTTTTTTAGGTTGGGTCACGTGAATCCTAGCGGAACGGCGGCTAGCTACTTTCTTCTTCGGAACGAAAGATCTGTCCACCTTGTGCTCAGGGGGAACAGGTTGAGGAGGCCCGGTAGAGATAGGCGTCCAAGCGAAAGGGTTGATTAGGTTATGCTCGGCAGCTACTACAGTAGGCTGATCGGCGACGAGCTCAGGTTTGCTAGTAGAGTCTTCTTCAGAAGGAGACTCGGAGAGGTCCGAGGAAACTAAGAGATCTTCTGCCGTGAGGTCCTTCACTTCTTGGCGAAGGAAGGATGGCAAGGAGACAGATAATAAGAGAAGAATTCAGGAAGATTAGTTCTGAGTAAGAGCAAAAGGATTTTGCAGCACTTCTAGAGGGAATTCTTCAAAGTAGAGGAAGAAAGAAAATTTTTGGCAGCACTTCTAGCTGTTTTTGATAAAAAAAAAGGAGTAGGGAGGCCTTATGAAAGAAATTTTTTTTGTTAGTTTATATTTTAAGGTTATGATTCCTTTGGAATGAATATGAAGAAAAGAGAGGTCTTTTTAAAGTGATAATTTCCCGATGAGGCCCCCAATTGTGAGCCTGGGTCTCTTATGTGACAACAGGGCACAAGATATGGGGGACACAAATATATATTTCAAGGGAAGATGAGGACAAAAAGGGAGGGCTTAAGAAGAAGAAAGATGAGTCTGAAAAGACTGGTAATGAGCTCAATCTCAAGGAGAGCAAGAGTAATAGAACCGGGCAGAGCCACAGTCTCTTCAACCTGAGAAACAGGAGAAGGTACAGTCAGAGACTGCCTTATTTTTTATGCCAAAGGCAAAGGATACTTATAAGGAAACCTGTGTGGTGTGAAGTGCCACAAGACTAAGATGAAGATGATTGATCCTTTAATGATAAGTGATGATGGTGCCTCTTTGAGATGAAGAGAAAGAGAGTGAAGAAGAAGAGGGGTGGAAAGATCAAGCTCAAGAGGAACTTGAAGAAAAGGAGAAGTTGGTAAAGCTGCTTACTAGTCAGACAGATGACACCAGATGACCACGACAATACGACGAGGGGAAATGATGGGACCTTGGATGCTGAGTAGTGAGGAGTGTTTGTCCAGTTGTTCAGTTTTCTTCTAAGTTGGTTGATGAGTGATGATGAAAATTTTCATCTGCCCAACTCTGAAGATGATGAACCATGTTTATCAAAATGAATATGCAATATAGAGTTGAACTTAGAAAATAAGTAGATGTTATGTGGACTTCTATGTTAATTACTTCACACTTATATTATTCCACACTTATACACAACAAAGTAGGGATATTATGATATGAAAATACTCGTATTGAAAAGAGGAATAAGAAGAGAACATTGTTGAAGCCTTTTGGGCAACATTGTTGTCTCTAAGGCTGACACCAATACTGATTGGAGCATTCAAGAACTCAGAAAATCATAAGATTGACTTGAGTTCAGCTTGGGTTCTATATGATTTGTGGATTCATTCATTATAAAGTTACAATTTTGATCATTTGAATATCAGCTTGCTTTGTGGTTCACTTCAGAAGATGTTGTCCAATTATCTTAACCCACATCAACATCATTTCAGGTTCATAGGGAACTGACACATAGGATCATTGGCCCCGGGTTCCAGTAAAAACACATGGAGTGGCACTGGCATGCCAGTGCCATAAATTCTCCCCTGGTGCCTGTGATGATAGCCTGACATAATGATAAGTCAAGAATGGTAGGAGACTTCAGAGCTCTCAACAACTACACTAAACCTGACTACTATCCCATCCCCAGGATAGATCACTCATTACATAACTTTTCCAAAGCCAAGTACATCACCACAATGGATGTACTCAAAGGATTTCATCAGATTCCAAGACCCTGATAGCAGACAATTCTTGAGGATCATCTGCCACCTAGGAATTTATGAATATCTTAGAGTGCCTTTTGGGATAAAAAATGCACCTTCCCATTTTCAAAGAATGATGGATTCCATCTTTGGCTCCTACATCAGACAAAATTGGATGATGATATACATTGATGAAATAATTATCTACTCAGATGATTGGGAGACCCACAAAGAGAAGCTAACATTAGTCTTGGGAAGAGCAGCCAGTGCAGGACTTAAAATGTCTATGAAAAAGTGTAACTTTGGTTATGGAGAAATTGAAGCCCTAGGTCACATAGTTTCAGGATTAATTTTAGCAGTGGACCAAAACAAAGTAGCAGCTGTCTTGAAAAAGGATATGCCTCAGAACAGGAAAGAGATCATTTCTTTTCTAGGCTTCTGTAGCTACTAAAGAGCACATATACCCAAATTTGCTAACTTTAGTAAGAACTTGTATGAACTCTGTAATCATGACACTATGTTCAAAATGCCCCATGACAGAGTCACCAGTTTTGAAGAACTCAAGAGATTACTAACCACAGCCCCTGTACTAGCCCAACCTAACTATAACCTACCTTTCATCCTTTACATAGATGCCTGTCTAGATGGATTAGGGGCAGCATTACATCAGGAATTTCTTATAGATGACATAAAAACTGAAACACCCATAGTATTTATATCTAGACAAATCAAGAAATCTTAACAAAGATATGGCACCAGCCAAATGGAATTTTTAGATCTAGTATGGGCACTAGAAAAACTCCACTACTACCTAGAAGGTTCTACTTTTGTAGTAATAACTGATTGTACAGCCGTCAAAACACTAGTGAATATGAAAAGTCCCAATAGACATATGCTCAGATGGAAAATAGCAATCCAACAATATAGAGGTCAGATGACCATCATCCACAAAGAGGGTGCTAAGCACAAAAATGCTGATGGTCTGAGCTGGTGGGCCCTTCCCAATACACCTGATCACCCAGAATATGAACCAGAAGATGATGATATATTCCCCATATTAGGCATCCATGTATGTGACTTAGATAAAGCATTTTATGAAATAGTCAGACAAAGCTATAATGCTGACTGTGAATTGCTTGATACTTGTCAATATCCTCAGTAATGATAACAGTCCCCCTGAGCTGATTGCCAGCCTACCAGATACACTTTCAAAACACTACAAAGATGGTAAATTCACTCTTCTGGATGGATTATTGTACTTCAGAAATAGACGATACAACATCCTAGTCCTTACAGATGAGCAACAGATCAAAAATGTGCTACACAAATGTCATGATATAGTTTCAGCTGGACACCTGTCAGAAGAAAGAACCATAGAAAGAGTGAAACAGACAGCATGGTGGGTTGATTGGAAAAACCAAGTTCACCAATATATCTTGTCAGCTTGCTACTCTTCAGAGACAATCTAACAAAGAGTAAATGAAAAGATAAAATCATAATAAAAACATTGAAAATTAGAAAATAAATTGTATTACCAAAGTTAGAGACATTATTACATGTGTAGGAATTTCTCTCACACCAGGGGAGAATTTATGGCACTGGCATGCCAGTGCCACTCCATGTGTTTTTACTGGAACCCGGGGCCAATGATCCTATGTGTCAGTTCCCTATGAACCTGAAATGATGTTGATGTGGGTTAAGATAATTGGACAACATCTTCTGAAGTGAACCACAAAGCAAGCTGATATTCAAATGATCAAAATTGTAACTTTATAATGAATGAATCCACAAATCATATATAACCCAAGCTGAACTCAAGTCAATCTTATGATTTTCTGAGTTCTTGAATGCTCCAATCAGTATTGGTCCATCTTTAAATAATTCTTCTTTAATATTAATACATCAATATTTCCATTCATTGACATGTGGAGAATCATTCTGATCAACAAGTCTTTATCAACTATCATTTATTATTTCTTTGCAGTGCCTAAATAATTTTCAATCTAAACCTCTTGAGAAAATATTTTCTATAACCTTATAGATGATGAAAAAATATTCATAAAAAGGATTCAAACCATATTGAGTACATTTGGAGCTAAATTTAGAGCTCCAATTTTCTTTAGAAGTTGAACTTTGAAAGTTTTATACATGATTACATATGTCCCCTGGTTTTTAGATTTCATGAAGTCCTAAGTTTACCAAAAAGAATTGAATTTCCATCAGAAAAAGTATATCATACAATTTTTATCCAAGACATCTGAATTTTTACCCTCTTCCAAAAAATGACAAGTACACCTGATGGTAGTTGGCCTCCGTAATAATCTCCGTTAAATAAATTTTTGACTTGAATATTTTCAAAGATCATTTTTGCGCAGTCACTGTGCATTTTGCACAGTGACTGTGCATTGAACGTGTGTAACATTTGACTTTTTTTTTAAAAAAAATTGGGTCAAAAGTTGTGCCATAGTTTCCAAAGACCAACTCCCATCGGTCGCTTTTTTGCTTTGTTTGTGGTGCTTGGTGTACACTTGTTACATTATTGTGACATTTGAATTTTTACGCTGCTGTACGCCCGTACACCAGAGTAAAAATTCATATTTCACAGTGATTTACAGGTGTGTGAAAGGTTGTATAGGTGGTTTTTGCTGTTTTGACCAAAAAATGGTTAAAATGGGACACCTTTGTTGCAAATCCAAATGATTTTTTGCTGGAAAGTTTGGTCTGAGCCAAAAAGTGTACAAATGGGGGTAGGTAAAGACCCAATTCTTCAGATGTTAAAATTCCTTTGAAATGCGGGACCAACTACAATGAATTGCGGCACCTCAAAAACAGAAGATTGTGAATTCATTCCATTCAAAAAAGCACATTATATTTAAGTTTTTTTTGCCTCAACAAAGTAAAAAAAAGATAATTCTTTGAAATAAAACAATCAAGAAGAAAGTAAATTTTCAAAAGAATGATGAAATCAGAACTGTGGTTGTTTTGGTATCAGTTCAGGTTTGCATGCTCCAAGTTTTCCACTTGAGTTGGACATAAAATCACATACACATCAAGCAACACTTGTTGTGAGATTGTTGGTGACTTCAAACTGAATTTCAGTTGAACATGCAGTTTGAATGTGCATACCTCCAAACACGGTTCAAACCAAGAGAGGGTAATGAGTTATGCAATGGCACCCGTCAACGGGTGCCATGAAATCTCCCCTGGTGTCATTTTGTAATGCATTATGGCTTTGTTATGTATAAAAACAAAATAAGAATAAACATTGAAATACCCTGTCAAAATCATATTTTACACAAAATATTAACATAACTCTTAAAACCTTAAAGAAAACTTAGAATATTATTGCATATTCTTAATCTACATGCAAGATAACCTAGGGTATCCCTCTCATGGTACCCCCTAATTCTCACTCCTTCACCCTTTTTACCCATTTCCCCCACCTATAGGATTGCACGGCATCTATGCACAACTGGTTGGTTGACTATTATGATACCAACTGGGAAATGACCAAAACTGGACGTCATTTTGAAGTCTAACTTAACTAAGTCCCACCCTCCGTCCACGACCGAGTGGTTTAGCATGTGCTTGCCGACCGGAGGGAGGGACTTATGCCTTATGTGCCCCGCCCTGCTCTAGCCTTTTTCAACTTTGGCTGGGCAAAATTTCCAATTGTGAATAACTTTTGACCCTCATACATTCCAAAACATATTTTTGCCTTCCCACAACCGCCTGTGTCCCCCCTTCATTCATGTCTGCTTTTCATCACTGTGCTACACGCAATGGATTTTTGATTATTTTTCAAAGATGAGCGGCACTGTCCCTGGCCTTTCAGTACAGCCTGATGCTAAACCGGGTAATTGCATAACTTCGAATACGGAGCATTACAGGCCTGTAAACTTCTGAGATCATCAAAGGGTCCCCAAGCGTTATGAAGACGTTATCGTTTCAAGGTTGGTTATATACAGCACACGCTACGCCCAACTGCTGAACTTCCTACCCAAAGCTCACCCCCCATTCATCCATCATCCGCAACTACAGCTCTCAACTAGCCATTTAGCCATCAAATGACAGTCGCTGGAGGCCATCAGACCCCAAGGAACAGGGCCCGCCGTGTATCGATGGGGGATAAGATTAATTCCATATGCACTCACATTGAGAGTTTTCAGCTAAACACAAAGAGCTTCTTGTCTGCCTTTTTGCACCACAGCTCCATTAATGCTGCCTTTCGCAGAAGGTTTTGGGGTTCTTATGGCTGGCCATATACAAACAGACTTCTCGTGAACATCAAATCTCTAGTATGTAATTCATTGGATGGCCAACATAACTGGGACCAATTCATATTGGAAGAGGTGATTTCTTGCCCAAGTTGAAATTCCCATCTGCCTCCTAACCCATTGAAATATTTGAATTTTCTACCAGGACATTCGGATTGTACGCTTGCAAAAGCCCCGCAGTGGGACTTACCCTGAAGGAGCATACGTGAATTCAACTGACGCCACGGTAGCCTTCTTTACAGAACCCAAACGATTGGCTTGCAACGAAGCCTTGACCAACCAGATGCCCTTCCTGTATCAGTTGTTGGTGGCCAAGCTACAGGCCGATGAGACCCCTTCTGCTGATCCAGACGACGGTGACAAGGCGCCATCTGCAACTGAGGAGGAGGCGATGCATGATATCATCAACTTGGACAGTAACCCTCCTGCCGAAACACCTCTGAATGGGAACTCTTCCGCACCAGATGTCCCTGTTGTCATACCACCTACTGGGAGCGACCAACCATCTGAAAATGATGTCTGTCCCCCTCAAGCGCCATCAGATCATTTTTCAATCAGCGAGGCCGACATAAATGATATTGAGGGGGGGTTTTACCGAAAGAGCACAGATCGCCAGGTAAGAAGGCAAGTCAGAGTTGAAACCGTGAGTCCCCTCAACATTCTACCCTTATGAATGCTGGTGTTCCTAATACTAATGTGCGTCCACGGATTTTAGGTAGCTTGGACGATTTGTGCCATGGTCTCTTTTGGCGCAAATCGGAGGCATGATGCCTTCCAATTGAGTAACTCGTTGATCTTCTTGGCCTCCGGGGTTACTGAGAGGGTGAACACTTACCTGAACTACATTGGATTGAGCTCATCAAGAAAGACAGCCAAGTCCCTTGGGAAAGAGGCGGAGGGGAAACTGAAATCCCGGTTGCGCTAAAGCGTCCTTACAGATTGGTACGTGAGAGCTTCCTCACACTCACACTCATGTCAGTGGAGGCAGTTAACCGATATATGTTCCGCTGAGCAGGGCCGGGATGTCAAGGAGGATGCTGAAATGGAAAAGGCACAAGTTACTGAAGCCATGCCAACAACTGTGACGGGGTTCAAGAATCATCCCAAGTGAGGGATTTCAGGAAACTTAACATGGGACGTCGTTCTTCATTAACATACTCCCCCTTGATATCTTGATATCTACGAACAGATATGCCTTGGAGCGTCATCTGAGGCGGGAAGAAGTGATTCATCCCAAGCGACCCGTCGGGACTTTTCGGGGACATAACGTCTACCCTCGCTCCTCCGTGGTAGTGTGTAAGAGCGCCGAGACTTACATGCGAGTGGGACGAAGGATCAAGGGCGGCGAAACCCCTCTGAAAATGGTCAAGCCTCGAGCCGTGACTATCAACCGCAAACGAGAGACGGAGCTTTTGAAGATGGACGGACAGCCGGTCCCGCTGCAAGGGTTGTTTGCAGAGTGGCAGACAGAGCTTTTGATACCTCCTCCAATTGTCGATGTAAGCCTCTCGGTTCTTCAGAGACGAATCGCGAGTGTTCCTTGGCTTATTTGGAACCAAATTGTCAACCAGGGCATCATTCCTCGCAACGCATATGGGAACTTTGATCTTTTTGCACCTCATATGCTGCCCCAGGGGGCGAAACACTTGCCTTGTGAGTATTAACGATTCTTGGCCTCCGGGGTTACTGAGAGGGTGAACACTTACCTGAACTACATTGGATTGAGCTCATCAAGAAAGACAGCCAAGTCCCTTGGGAAAGAGGCGGAGGGGAAACTGAAATCCCGGTTCTCTGTGAAAACCAATCCCGTTCTAGCACCCAACATATGTTACGACAACTTGGACTTTCAGCAGAAAGTCCACATGCATTCTGTCGGCCATTCAAGTATCATGTTCCATGGGACTTGGGGCTATATTCACTCAATACCCCCAAGCATTATCCCATCCCTCAATCCTGCCGAGATGACGACTGAAGAACTCAACCGAGCTCTCCACGCAGCCTCAAAGATAACTATCCGCCCGAGCATGTTTTCCACAACTTTGGAGAGCTCGTTACATTTTGAAGCAACATTGAAATCTCAGATTATGGATATTTTGTTGAACGATGTGGTGACTGCCACCGATAATGATGTCCCACTTCCCAGAAAACCTCCGCCAGTAAGCCCGCTGGATCCCGAGCTACCCAACATTGCCATGCTTCGATTAATGCTGGCATCGGACAACTCGGCACGCTGGAGTGGGTGAGGTCTTCACAGGGATCATCCAGCAATCCGGACTGACTAGTGAAGAGTTCCACTCACGGCTGCAAGTGATTGAGGGGGATCTTGGCTCTTGTAATCTCTTTGACAGTCTCCGCAATCAAAGGACGCTGGCACGCTATCACCACACGTCATTGGACAACGTGCTCCCAATCCCGGGGGCCGCACATACCCTTTGGAATTTAGGGCAAGCAGTATACCTGGAGCACTGGGGAGACGAGAAACATGCGCGGGACACTGGGGCCTGGCGAAGTCTACATGCTTTGGGCATCCCGGTGAACAAGCCGGTGACCAAAAAAGATTTCAATTTGATGCTCTCACACATTGAAAGGATCCACACTGCAACAATCATCTACTGTGCGCTGTAAGTCACGTATTCCATGTCCTGATTATACACACACTCTTGGTTGAGCGGTCCATATCCTCATCACAGAACGGTATTAAAGAAAGCACACGAGCCTCTGGGACCCATTTTGGCTAAGAAGACGTCGCAGGAAATTCTAGACCTAGTCAATGAAATCTATTTAAAATTCTGTTCAGGAGCCTCTAGACGAACTGAAATCAGCCAGAAATCAATCTCTCATAACAACATGCTATTAAGGATCCGTGATTTTGCAACTATAATCGAGGCAAAAAATGCAATGAAGGCCGGTGACCCCGGAAGGCTGATGTACATGTGGAAGCGGTGGGCTGTCATGGGGCAGGGGATGCCCAAGCTACCACACTACTCCAAACATCTCCCTAAGTTAATCCTAATGTTAGAAGAGGGACTCCCTCTGTCAATGGCCATATTGTTTTAGGTGGATTAACCGGGGTGTTTTAAATAAAAATAAAGCTAAGAATAAATTCATTTATATATAACAGAAGGTGGTATTATAAGATGGAAGGTTTGGGTTATTGGTAGATGTGGTGATGTTGGTGGACGGTTGATGGTAATAAGATAAGATGAGATGAGTGAATGGAATACAAATGATGGGCCATGAATGGCCAAGTATTTATAGAGAAGAAAGGGTTGAGCAAAGCAGTGCTGCAGACTTTCCACGAGAAAAGTCTTGTGGCCATTTCTGCTTTTGCAAAGATAAGAAAAGTACATTAAACTTTTCTTTTCTTGTAATGAATGCACAATTCTTCTTTTGCATTTCTTTTTCTCACAAAGTAATCTGCTGCAAAGTTAGCAGCATTTTCCTCAGCTGATAGCTCAGCAACTGCTGTGGAATAATTCTCAGCAGTTGTTGCAGATGCTGCAACATTAGTACACATCTCAGCACTTAATGCTGAGATGGTAATATTCCCTTCTACAGGGATTATACCTTCAACACCCCCCCTTAATCCTGTAGGAGTGAGTAATCTTAAGCTGATACAAAATTTTATATGCTTGACTCTATCTAAGGCTTTAGTCATTATATCTGCTGTCATATCCGCTGTTGGTATATATTCCAATGCTATCTCTTTATATTTTACAGCTTCCCTGATATAATTGTAATGGACATCTATGTGTTTTGTCCTGGAGTGAAATACTGGATTACTTGCTAGTTTTATTGCTCCTTGATTGTCAGAAAATAATATTCCATATTTCTGGGATTTGTAAGTATCTTCCAGAATCTTTCTGATCCACTTTGACTCTTGTGCTGCAGATAAATATGCTCTATATTCTGCTTCTGTGGAGGAAAGACTTACTGCTGATATCTTCTTGGATCTCCAAGAAATTAAATTATTCCCAAGGAAATAAACAAATCCACTTGTGGATTGTTTTAAATCATTCTCTGCCCAACTGGAATCAGAGTATCCCACAAGTTGGAAACCTTCACTCTTTTTATATTCTAATCCTAAGCTTTGAGTTCCTTTCAAATATCTAAGACATCTTTTGAAGGCTTGCCAATGTTTCAATCCTGGATTCTCCAAGAACTGAGATAATATGCCCACAGTGTATGTAATATCTGGTCTGGTACACTGTGACAAATAATTTAAACAACCTATTGCTGCTCTGTAGTCATGTCCTGTTTTCTTGAACTCTATTATTTCTGCTTCAGTAGATTTTTCTAACTTGATATTAGATTGCATAGGAGTTCCATAGGTTTTAGCATCCTCCATGTTATATTTGGTTACTAATGCTTTGACATAGTGTTCTTGATCAATTCTGATTGATCCTTTATTGTGTGTTATTTTCATTCCCAAAACATGTTGAGCTTTGCCTAAGTCTTTTATTTTAAAATCTTTCTTTATCATGCTAAGTAATTCTTCTTTCTTTGGACCTATGACAATTATGTCATCTACCCACACAAATAATATTGTTCCATCTTTTATGAACAGGCATGGGTCTGCTTCACTTATTTGAAAACCTTTATTTTCTAACCATGTAGACATGGTATTATACCATGATCTTGCTGATTGTTTTAGGCCATATAGTGACTTCTTGAGCTTTATGATGTACTCATTATTTCCCCCCTTCAAGAAGTTATCTACATTTTTACTCCTAAGAGTTTCTGGCTTAGTTTCTATTAGCCATTCTTTAAAACCCTCTGGGATGTTCATATATACAGTTTCATCTTCTTCCAGAGTGGCATTGAGGTATGCTGTAATAAAATCAGCTTGCCTTATTTCTTCTCCTGTCTCTACAGCAAGAGCAAATATGTACCTCAATGTTGATAATCTACCTGTAGGTGAGAATGTTTCTTGGTAATCAATACCTTCTTTCTGCTTGAAGCCTTGAGCAACACATCTTGCTTTGTATCTTTTTAATTCTCCCAACTCATTAAATTTCTGGGTTAGTACCCATCTACTTCGAACCAATGTCTTTCCCTTTTCTAAATCAGATCTACTTATGATCTCAAAGACTTGGTTGTTTTCTAATGAGTCCAATTATTCAAATATGGCACTTTTCCATTTTTGTTTATCTGGGAGCTTCATGGCTTCTTTATAGCTGTTTGGGACAACTCTATTTTCCATTTCAAAAGAAGCTTGGAAGGCTATGGCGCTTTGCTCTTCCTCTACAATTTCTTCTATTTCTGTTATGTAAGCACAATTTGCTCTCCATTTACCATATTTGTCTTCAAGATTTTTAATTCTTTCACTTCTTCTTGCTGGTGCTACAGTTTTTGAGACTTTTTCTATAGCTGGGGGGCTATTATTTTCTGTTTCTCTTTCTTTAACTTCTTCTGTAGCTTTATCTTCAACTGGCAATATTGGAGTTTCCCAAACATCCTCATGGATTATTTTCTTTAATGGGAAGACACTTTCATGGAATTTTACATCTCTTGTTCTTATTATCTTCTTTCCTTCAGGGTCATATATCCTGTAACAAGTGCTTAATTGATCATAGCCAAGCATGATCCCTTTCTTGCTCCTGGATTCTAGTTTTCCTATTTTTCCATGGTGACTGATGTTATAATAAACCAAACATCCAATTGTTCTTAATTTCTTGGTGTTGGGGACTTCTTTCATAAACATCTCTAATGGACACCCTCTTTCAGTTTCAATTACATTATGTAAGTAACTGACTGTAGAAAGAACCTCTGCCCATAAAAACTTTGGGAGGCTTGCTTCAAGCATGATGGTTCTGACTCTTTCCATAAGAGTTCTGTTCATTCTTTCCACAATTCCATTATTTTGTGGGGTATGAGGAGTGGTTATGATGTGTGTAAGTCCAAAATCTCTTAACACATCCTGGAATTCTTCTCCAATGAATTCTCCCCCTCCATCAGTAATTTTCCTTTTTAGGTTTTTCAGAATTCCCATTCTGTCCCACCTTTTAAATAAGAACATGATTTATTCTGCTGTATCATTCTTATGTTTAATGGGCTTTACCCAAGTAAAGTTACTAGCAGTATCAACTAGATTTATAAAATATTTAGATCCCCCCAGGGATGCAGGACTGAAAGGGCCTGCCAAATCAATGGAGTATTCTTCTCCACATTTCAGGGTTCTATCCCTTGATTTTGAGAATTTGTTTCTGGTCATTCTACCAAATTTGCAACTTTCACATTGTTCATCTGTTAGTTTGTGTCCAGATCTTCTATTTTTAATAGATGAATATGCACTTTTTTCTGCTGGTCTTAAATTTGCATGTAAGAGTTTAGATTTAACTACTCCATCAAATATAACTTTATCTTTCTTTTTCATTTGGAAGATTTTTCCATGATTTACAATCTGGATTCCATGATTCCACATGCTACTTAAAGATAACAAATTGTATAGTAATTCTGGGACTAAATAAACAGGGTCAAGTTGTATTAACTTATTATTATTTCCAATAAGTTTAATACTCCCTTTCCCTTCAATCTTTATTGATCTGCCTTTTTCTCCAATATTTACATTGCCATTGCATACAGTAAAGCTGTTGAAGAATTTCCTCTGGTTAAACATATGGTCTGTACATCCTGAGTCAACTAAAATTCCACTAGATCCTCTGTCTGTGTGTGATAATAGACCATAGTTAATTATTTGAACAGATTTGTCCACAGAATTTGAGTTAAAAACTTTACTCACATCAGCTTCATAGCCAGATGTAGGTTCTTCTATAGTTTCTACCTTTCCTTCATCCTCATCTATTGGAGGTGGTGGAACTCTTTTGAAGACATCATTGTCAATATATCCATCAATGTCCATGCAGTTTTCAGTGAAGTTGGCTCTCTTGGCCATCAAGCTGGTCACTTCTTCTTCTTCATTGCCACTGTGGTGATCAGCCATATTGGCCTTCTTGTTTTTATAAGAGAGCTTACTAGTATGTTCTTTTTCTTTAATTTCTGACCAACAGTCTTTGGCCATGTGTCCAAGTTTGTTGCAGTTGTGACATTTTACCCTTTTTTCTTTATTGAATTTATTGAAGTTCTTTTTGTAGGGTTTTTTAGTGTAAAGAGCTTCGGTGCCTTGATCCTTGGTGCTGAATTGGAGTTGATCCTTTTCAATTTTCTTCAAAACTTCTTCTTCATCCAGGATTGGCTCCATTTGAGAGATGATTCTAACAAGTGATTCATACTCTTGTGGTAGCTTTTGAAGGATCAGGAGTGATAAACACTCTGAATCCATCTTTAAACCGGTCGCGCGAAGTCGCGAAATGCATCCCCTGACCTCGTTGACAAAGGTGTTTGCATCAGCAAACTGTATTTGGTTTAAGTTGTTGAAAGCCACACTTTTCGCGTGTGTAGTATTTCCGGCAAACTTGTTTTTTAAAATGTTCCAGGCGACCAAGCCTGTTCCTTTCTCTTCTGTCTTGATGACATTTGCGAGGTAGCCAAGTACCTCCTCGCTTAGATATCAAACAATGAGGTGATAGCCCTTTTTCTCCTTTTCTGGCAATACATCGCTTGCGCCACCGGTTGTAATATCAATACAACCAATGTTGTCAAGCTCTCTCTCCATGAGAGTTGACCAGACATGGTAGTTATTGTTGTTCAACAATATCCTGTGGGTTGATTGATAAGGAATTGAATCGGTCATTGTTCCCAATATTGATATTGAGCGCGTCCGTACTGATAATGTATTGTTTTAGGTGGATTAACCGGGGTGTTTTAAATAAAAATAAAGATAAGAATAAATTCATTTATATATAACAGAAGGTGGTATTATAAGCTGGAAGGTTTGGGTGATTGGTAGATGTGGTGATGTTGGTGGATGGTTGATGGTGATAAGATAAGATGAGATGAGTGAATGGAATACAAATGATGGGCCATGAATGGCCAAGTATTTATATAGAAGAAAGGGTTGAGCAAAGCAGTGCTGCAGACTTTCCATGAGAAAAGTCTTGTGGCCATTTCTGCTTTTGCAAAGATAAGAAAAGTACATTAAACTTTTCTTTTCTTGTAATGAATGCATAATTCTTCTTTTGCATTTCTTTTTCTCACAAAGTAATCTGCTGCAAAGTTAGCAGCATTTTCCTCAGCTGATAGGTCAGCAACTGCTGTGGAATAATTCTCAGCAGTTGTTGCAGATGCTGCAACATTAGTACACATCTCAGCACTTAATGCTGAGATGGTAATATTCCCTTCTACAGGGATTATACCTTCAACAGGCCAAAGCGGTAATGAGCACCATGTTAATTTCCCCCACTGGCAAAGCAGATCAGTTTAGCGCAACCGACTACGTCTTAGAGATACAAAATTATTGGTTAAAATACTTTTTTAACTCATCGGGTATTGGAACAAACATTGAAAGGCTCAAGGATGTATTTTTACTCAATATCCCCACTGTAAGTTGTCATCACATCAGACTTCTACTGGTTCCAAGTGCTCACGCTCACCTCATGTGGTATTCTAGTTGCAATTCTTACTGCAGCTGTTACAGTGGGAATTGGGATCAAATATAGTCAAGCAGTCACACAAGAATTGCTTAACAACATTGTCTATCAACCGTTTTTTGCAAATGGCAAATAAGGAAAAACTGGCTGAGTATAACCCTTCCGGTTTTGTCCTGGAGCCGGTGGGAGACATGTACACACGTGGGGTAGAGATGCTGCAGGAAGAATTTGAAAAGAAGGGAGACGGATTATCGAGGTTCAAGCCATTCAGTCCTGGAGCATTGCAGTTGGAAGAGAATATTCAGCAACAAATGGAGCAAATGTGCATTGACAACGGCAGTCAATCGGATTTGGATAGCACATCTCATGCGTCGTTAACTACAAGGGATGGGTCGAGCAATTCAGCGGAGGGTTGTCCAGCAAGCAGTGATTGACGGGAATTGACGTATTGTTCAGTAAGTGAATTGTTGTATTGCGCCAAAACCCTGTTGGTGTTCAACTGGGTGGACAGATTCCGCTGCTTTCGTGTCACCATGTTCATCCGGTTAACCAAAGCCTTCCGCTTATTTGTCTCTTTTAAATCTTTGCGCTTTCTAGTCTCTTCAGCTTTGGTTGCAGCCAATGCTTCTCGTTCTTCATCCTTGGCCTTCATCCGCCGCTCTAGATCCGCCTTCTTCTGTACAGCAGCCTCGGCCAACCGCTCGCGGGCTTGAATGGAGGCCAATTTTTTTTCTTCTGCCTTCTCCTGAGCAATCTCCACAGCTTTCTGTTTCTTCATCTCCGCCGCAAGGGCCTTCTATGCCTTTTCTGTTTTGGCTTTTCTCTTCTTAATTGATGCAGCCAAGGCCTTCTCCACTGCCTTTTCGTCTGCTTTTTGTTTCCTTGCTTGATCTGCAACTTCTTTCTTCTGCTGCTTACTCTCCGCGGCCATCGTGGAGTCCAGAATTTGTACATCCTCGCGGGCAAACTGAATTTTGTCACGCAATCGCTTGGCCTCGGAAAGGATGAATTGCTCATGCGACCGTTGTTCCTCTAGAACGGTGTGAAAGTAGTCACTTTCATACCACTCCTTGATGCCATTACTTATACATTCAACCTGCCCTGGGAAGAACTCGCCGCCGAGCATTCTCTCAAGATGGTTAAGATCATGTGGACCGTCCCTGCCAATCTGGTCGAGTGATGCCACAATGGATTTCACCTTTTGGATCCCAAAGAAGTCGGATGATGTGAATTCTGATGATGGACCGAATATATTTTCATAGAATATCTCAAAGCGAGTAATCAGCGAGTTCACCAGGTGCAAGGCAGCCGGGTTGCTCAAGTTGCACGTGGCTTTGGCCTTTTGAGCTTTCCTCTTGCAGATCATTACTACAATCGATTCGTCCTTTGGAATAGTGAGTGGAGCAGTTAAGATCTGATCAAAATTATCTTTGGTCATCTGAGGCAACAGGTGTAAAATAGCCTGGGCAGCCTCGGGATTGCAGTTGGAACATTTGCAAAGTGGAAACCCAGCCTCAATCTCTCTTCCCTGCTCAGCTATGAAATGGGGGTCGTCGGCTGAAAGGGGGATATAGCCAATCCTAATCACAACGCGCACCATCAGTTGTCAGACTAAAATTGGCTAGCAACTAATGCAGGGAACTCAACTGGTTGTCCACCGTAAGGGCTATTCTTAAGCATATCGGAGTCACAGCCAAAGCATCCATCTGGTCATCTTCTTCTTGATGGCCCTTCTCGAAAGCCGCTAGTGAATTTTTACCCCGAGGACGCTTTGGCTCCATGAGTAAAAAACCCAATCCGTTATTACCATCCTGTCCGCACCGTCCAACCATCTGCACTATTGAAGAAGGATTGCCACGCCCCATGTGAACCACACATCATACTTGTTTGAGATTTTGCCCCAAACCCAAGGCCATCGTGGCTGACATGATGGGGAATTCATCATTGGAGTAATCAGCCATGTTTTCAATCTGATCCTCCTTGCCGGTACAGGAATGGTAGCGTCGAATGAGCCAATCTTAAGGGTTGTACTCGTGTAATTTGGTATGACGCGCCTCATTCACCACCTTCATCACTTGCAAGGTCGCATTCCGCGTTCCAGAGTATATAATGGTAGGTACAATTTCTTCTGCCAAAACCTTAGTATAGGGTGCGTAGAGCCTCAAGAGGTCGTCGCATGATTTGAGCGTTGATTGCATGGAGATTCGGATCAGGCGAATTTCAGGTCTCGTGAGTTCGCCATTTACAATTGTCAGATCCTGCGGTTGTAACCACAAATTGTTCCTGATTGCTTTGACAGCTATTGGTCTACAGGTTGCAGATAACAAGAGCAAAGGCGCATTAATCGTTGCCATCAACCGTGTGGCCATGCACCCATACGAAGGGCAAAAAGTCGCGCGGTCTTGATACCGATCAAAAGAGCTTATTGTTTTGCTTTTCTTTGATGCAACCAGGCCCCACAAATAGATCATATGGGCCTCGTCAACTACTATCAAGGCCAGTACGTTCTGAAATTTGGAACTGAAGTACATATTGGTGAACAACGAGCTGTTCAGGAAGACCTCAGGGCTCTGTAGAGGTAGGTGAAAACATTCAATGAGTGTCTTGTGTGAAAACTACATTGAAGTAATGAAGGGACATACAAGGTAGATGAAGCTGTAGTAGCCTGTCTTGATCTTCTGCACTGTCTCGAAATTCAAAGTCATTTTGTTCAAGTTGATCGCGCGGATGTTGACTAAGGCCTTTTCTCTGACCTGATCATCACCGAGTGAATCCAGTGGATTCAATACGAGTACAACCGCCTTTCTGTGGAACAAATTGAGAAACATTTCCGAGATTTGTGTTTTCCCATACCCGGTTCCTGCTCGAACAAAGCAGTTCTTACCACGCGCCAGAACCGATACGGCTTCAACTTGCAGATCCTTGAGTTGATCGTGATAAAACGCTACGGAGGTCTCGGTTATGTGATTGTTGAGCAGTCCATTGTTCATTTGCAGAACTTTTATCGGCAATGCAATAGGCTTTGCAGGCTTTGGGTTTACCCCATTGAGCGTCATTCTGTGGGTCGTTATGTTGAATATAACTCATCAGGACGATCAAAGACAACTGGTCTTTATGACTGGAAGAAATAAGATTGGTATTGCTGTATGTATGCGTTTTGTGAAGTGTATCAAATAAATGATTTCCCTACAGAAACTAGCCCATAAATACTGTTTTCAAGGAGGGACCGAAAAAACATTTAAAGCTTGATAGCAAGATTGGGGACAGGAGCTATGAAAGAATGGAGATGACGAAAAGATGCGCAAGAATCAAGCGCACATTTTTGTCTGCGACTGTCATTACTTATTAATTAAGAGAAAGGAGGTATGTGTGCCGGCGTAAAAAACCGTCAAAAAAGATTTTAGGCTAGAGCCGGAATATCGACATAAGGTATAAGTCCCTCCTTCGGAGGGTCCCTGCGGGACAAGTCCCCCCTCTGACATAACGGAGGGACTTAGTTAAGTTAGGGCCTGTACCATAGCTTTCCGGGTTTTTGAGCCCAGGAATCCGCGGGCCCAAAATTTCCGAAAATCTGGGAGACAGATTTTCTGCGGATTCTCTGGTGGCAAGAAAGCAGATTTCCTAATCACCGTACCATGAAATCCCAAGAAAGAGGTGCCCAAGAAAACTCCTCTCCCAATATACATACAGTTCATCCACTGGATGACCAATAAATACAGGTCATCCACTGAATGAGACCAATACCGGTCATCCAGGTCATCCATTGGATGACCGGTATTGGTCATCCAATGGATGTCCAATTCACGGGTCATCCATTGGATGAACGATATATTGGTCATCCACTGGATGACCAATTCACCGGTCATCCATTGGATGAACAATATATCGGTCATCCACTGGATGACCGTGGATGAACAATATACGGGCCATCCATTGGATGAAGGATATATCGGCCATCCAATGGATGAACGATACCGGTCATCCAATGGATGACCGATATATCGTTTATCCAATGGATGACCGATATATCGTTTATCCAATGGATGACCAATATATCCTTCATCCAATGGATGAATGATATATTGTTCATCACCTGCCAATATACTGGTCATCCACTGGGTGACTATATGTCAGTCATCCACTGGATGACCAATAATGACCGGTATATCGGTCATCCACCGGATGACCATTATACCAATTTACTGATACTGATCATTCACCGGAGGACTGATACCAGTCATCCACTGGATGACCGTTATCCGTTGCATCCAGTGGACAACCAGTATCGGTCACATCCAGTGGATGACCGGTATGTCATGTTGGTCATCCAGTGGATGACCAACAACCGGTATGTCATGTTGGTCATCCAGTGGATGACCGGTATACTGTTCTGGGTCATCCAGTGGATGACCGGTATATCGGTCACATCCACTGGAATCGGATGGCTGACATAGAGACCTTTGTATCTTGTATGTATGGTCAATGGTATTGGATTGAGCAGAAGGGTGTGTTGAGGTGTGTTGTGTGACAAGGCGCATTCCTCGGAATCCTGGGTAGGAAAAATAGGTTTGACCTATTTTTTCAAAACTCGGAAAGTGGACCACTTTCCAAGGTTTCTGTGTGTGCCTTTTTAGGCGTATGGTACGCGGGATTTTGGAATCCCAGGATTTCACCAAAATCCCAGGAATCCGAGTGGAATCCTTGGATTCCGCGCGCTATGGTACAGGCCCTTAGTTTTGAGGTGTTGTGTGAAATGGCCAAGTTAGGCCCAAATGGGGTTTAATGTTCCAACCCCGCGCACTGGTTACACAAGTTGGCCCAATTCACTAAAAACCACGCATGAACTACACAAATACATGTTACTAAGGCAGCATGTATGTAACTAGGTTCCAGAAACCTTGCATCATATATATAAACAAAGTTTTCACTTTTAAAACCTTAATTACACATGTGTAACACCTGTAGCGTGGCCCAAAATCAATATTTGTGGCCCTTTTCAGGCATAACCACTCCTTCAATGCTACTGTTGACTAAACCAAGCCAGTAGTATTGAACCAGGTTGATCTACATGGTTATTTGGCGTCAACAAACTCATCATAACCTTGTGTATTTGCCCATAAGCAGCTGTGGCTTGCCCTTTTGGTCCAAACTAGCGTAACAATGGCCTGGTTTGGTTTGAAATGGGCCACACCTGCAATTGAGGCAAATTACCACGCACACAGTGGCCCAAAATTGATATTTAAAGAGCTTTGTTTGCCCACTTTTGAGAATCCCCATCCTCTTTTATCATACCAGCATATACCAACGCAATCAACCAGCCTTTACACTAGTTATTAGCCTTGTTATACCTGTTATATTGGATCATCACCTCAACCAACTATTACCACGAAAATTCCCCAGCTTTCCAATCAGTTCTTGCCTGCTTTTGACGCCTCAAGATCCCTGCCAAGCTTGAAGAAGACCCCTCTGGGTGGATTTTAGCATTAGTGAGTAAAATTTCCCGTAGTACTTCTTTCTTTGTCATTTCTGGGCGTACTCCTTGTCAAAGGACCAGATAATTAGAGTACCCCTGATATTTCAGGATCTAATTCATAGAGGGCACTGTAAACACCCCCGTAACTCAGGCCCCTCTTTGATAAAAAGCTTTTGCTTTTTGCTATATTTCTTTCTCTTTTTTCTACTTTACCCCATTTCCCCGTGAGACCCACGCGTGAAACCACCTTTTCATATCTTTTCACCACGTGTAGCTAGAAGAACTTTGTTCTTGGCATCACATAGGCTGACATATCTCCTCCTGTGATACCTGCCAGAAGTCCAACAAACAAACAGGTAAAAGATATGGACTACTTCAGGCTATCCAGGAACCCACAACCAGATGAGAAATCATAAACATAGAATTTGTTACTGGTCTCCCACCAGGAGGTTCTTACTTCTACAACTCAGTTCTAGTAGTAGTAGATAGGTTTTCCAAGAGAGAAAGATTCATCCCTAACCACAAAGAGGATACTGCTATGGAAGTAGAAATTCTTGTCTGGAACAGAATCATGGCAGATGTAGGCATACCTAAAATCATTATCAGTGACCAAGACCCTAAATTTACATCTGGGTTTTGGAGAAATCTACATGATATGCTAGGAACAAAATTGGCATTTTCTACTGCATACCATCCCCAGACAGATGGCCTAGCAGGAAGGATGATCCAAACACTTGAAGAAATGATCAGGAGGTTCTGCTCCTTTGCATTAGACATCAAGAATAAAGATGGATACACTCATGACTGGGTCAGCTTACTCCCTGCCCTAGAAGTGGCCTACAATAGTAGCAAGCATTCCACCACCAAGGAAGCCCCATACATTCTTGAGAGAGGATGGTTTCCTAGACTTGCAAAAGACAACATTAACAATAAGCTGCCTAATGTCCACCCCACAGCTTTAGACTTCAAAAGTATGCTTGACTTAACACATGCCCACGCCACCAGATGTGTACAAGAAGCAGTTGAGTGTAATAAACAAAGGTGGGATTCTTGTTTATACTGATACAGGAAGAGCTTGCTTTCTACTTTTTGTGTTGGTGTTCCGTGGCGTGGGGTGAAAGAGGAGGTGGGAAGAGATTCAAAGGAAAAAGTAGATCAGGAGTTTCGCAGAATGCCTGGGTATCAGCGCCACCAGCCAGAACAGAATTGCCCAAAGGATCCCATGAGGTGAATGATTGATTGTCTTGAGAATTGGGATTGCAATCAGGAGTTGTAAAGGTATAATTTGGCCCCATATGTCCCATCCTACCATACTCGTCGATTGACGAGACTACTTGATGATGCGTGGCTGGGGGTGGTTTCGAAAAGGGGGTGTCATGTTCAAGCTCTCCCGATGGGGTCGAAAAGGCATCTCCAACTGACGTCTTCTTGATATTCAGTTGGCTATATATTGTCTTGGCCGTTTTGCTATATACTGCGGCTGTGTGGGTGCTGTGCAGATTAGATGGCAAAAATCAGTTCACATTGAAAACATTTATGCAGTATGCAACGTTTCGAAGAAATCAATGATTGGCCATGTCCCATACCTTGGAGCCATTTCGTCCAGCATGGCAATGGCCAGGAGGAGAGCCTTGCGTCTCGCTTGCTCTTCCTCGAAGCTTATACACATGCACTGCCTCCTGGTAGAGCAAGCTAACATGATAATGGCGAAGATCAACTCAGGCGGCATCCAATAGAAGCCACTGATTAACAAGTTCCGACTACGTAGTTTATCCATTTCTGTAATCGACGAGATTGCCAACTCGGCACATTTGTTAACGTGAGGGTTTGACTTGATCGTCTGGCACTGTAAATCCTCCTCTTGGTAATGGAATAAATTTCGGTGTACCAACATCTGAAATTTTTGGTAGCAACTATCGCAAAGGGCATCAGGACTTTACCAGGGATTAAATTGATCACAAGATGACAGTGGGAGCAGAACCAACTTACGTGATGACCATCACTGAGAAGACCAATTTCTCAGCATCGTCCTGAATATCCGGGCGTTTGAAAATGGGAGATACACTGTCAAACCACTTCCTCATGTTGAGATCGAGTTCATCCACGACTGCTTTCAAAGATTGCACAGATGCCTCCCGCCCTGAACTTTCCTTGCTAACTAGCTGCATCTTCATCAGAAGGGGAAGTGTAGACCGGAGCGACCCAAGTCGCCACATCAACACTTTGACCTCATCAAACGCAACACGAAGACCTTGAGCAGCTGGACTGATAAGTGAATATGGATTCAAAAACATGCCTAACGGGTCGCCGCGGTGAACGTGAGCTGGCTCTGTCGTGTTGGAGCGATTTCATCACCAGGGGTATTTGTGATACGGTTATTTGGGGATGAATCTGGAAATCAGGGGGAAACTCAAAAAAAGAGGTTTCACTGACCAACGTCGAAGTCCTCTTCCTTCAAAAATGTTACCCGAGACAACGCATGGCTAATTTTGCGACCCTGTTCATACAGCTCAAAGAAAGCCTGACGCCTTAGATAGTCGTGAAGAGGATCAGCGTTCCAATGTTGGTGTACTTCTCGATGAGCACCGCATTCCTAATTACAAAAAGGGCTAATATCAACGCCATGACAATTGTATGCTCAATACTAAAACCGTTGGGGAAGATTGGAGGCGATGATACGTACTTGCGCACGTAGTAGACCCTGTTCAGCGAAAAGCCAAGTAGTCGTGGGTTGGGATGTAGCAAGGGAACCGATGGTTAAGAGCACAAACGCCTGGAGATGGAAAAGGGTGGTGCGTTGATCACCAAGCTTGAATATGCCCAAATAGCCGGCATACCCATAGCGAAGTCCCGCGAACTGTCGGGACGTTTGAGGGTTACCAGCCAGATCGAGCAGAACCCTGGGATCCGTTGACCATTTGCTGGCGATAGAAAACATGAGTAGGCAAAGAGCTCTGAATGTAGGGTCATTATCCGCGAGCCCGGAGTTATGAAGATCACAGAAGGTCTTGGGATGTATGATCGGGACGAATGGATGGAAATTCTGGAAGTAAATCTTGATGAGATCACGCTCAAGATCGGGTTTCGGATAGAAGCATCTCGTGCTCGAAACACACTGCTCATTGCGAAGGCGGAGATAGTCATCAACTGGATAGAGCGTAATGAAATCCCAGGGTGGCAGATTGGGAATCCCAAAATTCGCTCCTGCGTCTGGGAGGTTGAGACCGGCATTCGGCCCAACATAGCAATGTGGCGACGTAGAGAGACCAATGATTGGCTGGCTTTTATTGGACTGAGCCCAATGCATTTGAGTGATAGTGGGCTTGCATAGGTCTCGGTGACCATGAAGTACAGCAAGAGCGACTGCAAGCTGGGATTGAGGGGAATCCGGCCCACTAGTTTCTTCATCTGAGCGCGGTTCCGGGTGAGAAGTTGACGCGGTGGGTAATCCAGTGGGAAGGTTGGGATATGAAATAAACCGATGAGGATTTGGTAAGTTGCCAAGATCAAGTGTGGGGTCTACTGCGTGCACGAGTCGCTCCAAAGATCTGATACGCGCCGAGAGTTGCTCGACATCTCTCCAGAAGGTTTTATGGGGCAAAGCCAAAAGGTTTCAACTCAATGGAGCCGCTAGTGCTCTGGGACCAAGTGAGAAAACGCGTACTTAAGGGTAGGTGGTCTCTCCCGTAGACTCCCTGGATTTGCAAAGCTGCAGGTCAGGCCAAGTTTGGCGCAAGCATTACAACAATCATTCTAATGAGGGCAAAGGAAAAGAAAACCCCAAGGAGAAGCTCGTAAGACCTGTGGATCAATTTACAACGCAAGCCAGGGAAAGGGACTTACTTCCAAGACACATTTCACTTTGCAACTCCGACACCGATCGCAGCTACGCGGGATCCCTGAAGAAGCAAGCAATTCCCGGTTAGTCTAATAACCACAGATGCGTAATGCTTTGAGGTCGAAACAACCTACGATATCTGCGGCGTTTTGGTTTGTCTTGTACAGGTGCCGGTCCGTCATGCGTAGAATGCACGTTTGAACTTTGGTCATAGGCAGAAGAGAAGTACTTGAAGGTTCACGGAGTCAGCCTGGGCACTGCTTACAACCCTCTCCAGACACCAAGTCCCCCCAAGGCAACACGTACCAGTTGCATACAACAGGTCTAGAATGCTTACTGCTTTTGGAGCCCTTCGCACTAACAACGTGAAGAAAGATTCCCGGTCGATGGGACAGTATGAATTTTGAATTAACCACCAACTTCTATGTCCCATCAGCCGAATTCCGACGTTTGTGACGGACGCTCATGTGAGCTTGGTGGCATGCTGCAACAGGTTACAATCTGTTACAAGCTGGTTACAACTTACGACATACACTCACGACATGAGCTGTCACATCAAAGAGCAACAAAGTGTTTATGTCAACACAGGGGCAAAACCAACAAAAAATCTCAATTTCATAAAACAGAAAATCAAGAAAAACATGAAGACGTTTCAGGAAATTAAAGAAAGGATTAGTAAAATTTTATGTGGTTGTGACAATTGTTGTTATTCTCCTTTAACTCTCTTTGCCTTTTATCTATGTTGCTATGACGCTGTTGTTAGTTTCTTTATGATCTCTTTTTATTTCTACAAAACTCACGGATCAAGATGTTGATCACTTAGATACAGAAGAAGAATCTAGCTAGCCATCCACTCCTTACACAACTCCTTAGATATTCATACAAATTACACTGCGTTGTATTCCGCTCTTCAAGACTGTTGTCCCCAATGTTGTATTTCTCTATAAAAGCAGGTGCCTTTTTTGCTGTATTGTTTCTCTTTCCCTCATGGGACTGATTTTTTATTCACTCTTATTGCACAATTCTATCTCAGTTTTCAGAAACAAAAAACACAAACTGCCCCTGGTTTTTGGCAGTTTGTTACAGTTTTGAACATGGTTTTAGGTGATACAAAATATCGACATGAAACCTCATGAAACTACACCCCGGGGTACATAAATTAAGACACTTCACCGCCGGTGGTGTTTGACGTACCAACGACGCGAATTTTGCCGTCTGCCCGACCTTGTTGACGCCTGCACATGTGTTGGGTCTCAACGGCGGGTTCTTGACCGCAGACCCACCCGGCTGCTAACCGCCCCAAGGCGGGCAATTTTCCGTTGGGAGGACGCCCTGGGTCATGCTCGCGGCCCTCATGCCGTTCCAACGCCAGGCGGTGTGCAGAACACACGACGCCATCAATTGGTCCTTGTGACAACAAGTTTCTTACCAAATCGGTAAGAGACACAGGTGGGCAGGGCAGGGCCTGCAACCGCAAAAGCAATGACCCACAGGGGGATCAAACTCTGGCAATGCATGACACAAGCTGCCCCAGCCATCCGTCACAAACAATAAGGGGGTTCACAATACACCGCGTGCAAAACGGTGTCATGGAATTGTTACAGGTTAAACAGTCCTGTAGCCTTTCATGTGTGACACCCGCGTCCCATGACATGCACAAATTACAGGACAACAAGTCATGAAGCTGTCATGAGGGTGACAGACCTGTGAACCCCTGCGCACAGACACTGCAAACGTGACAGGTGACACAGGTGGCATGCAGGTTGCCTGCGTGAAAGGTCACCCTGTAACATTGCAGGTGCTCCGTGTCATGTCACGCATGCGGGACAGGGTAACCTGTACTGTATTCATGACACAGTTTTGCTTGCGTGATAGCAATTCATCGGAAATCTTTTAATTGCTCATTGGAAAGCTTTAGCAATGCTGCAGCAACGCTGCGCACTCAAAATAATGACAACTTGTATGATGACATGTGAGAGTTGTCATGAAACATGCCATTTATCTCCTCTTTTGGCACCCTTGGCCCCAATGGCAGGCCTTGCTAGGTGATTGGAAGTGATTCAACTCATCTGAGGCGTGCAACGTTGTCTTAATTTTATGTTGGAAATGAGGTCAATAAGAAAAGGGAATTGAATCGCCAACCCCCATTATTTGAAGGGAACGACCCCCTTTTTCTCCAGGACGTCGCACGATGGTCCCGAACCAGTATTTCTGGTCCTGGACATAACAGGGGGTTGCGGCTTCAATTTTGTCGCGCGGACTGGGAGTCGTCCATTCAATTTTTTTGCCTACCTTGTTTTTCTTTTAATACTTCTTCCTGCTACAAAATGTGATGGGTTTTTTTGCTTTTGAATTTGAGATATGAGATATGTGTTGGTTTTTTTGGGAAAAAAATCATGAAGCAGAAGGAAAGGGAATAGGGGTGTTACTCTCTGACTTGACTGAAAATTTAATGTAATAAGAGTTATGTTCATTGGGTCTGATAAAAAATCAAGGGCGTTGATAAAAACCCCGGGTTGAACCAGAATGTTGTAACTTCTGTTTGGCATGTCCAAATGGGCTCAAAATTGGATCAGAAATTGATTAATGATGGAAATTCTTTACTGTATAAAAATATTCCATAGCCCATGAGTGGTTCACGTGCAGTAGTCTTTTGAAGTTTTGGCCAAAATTGGCTAATACCCAAATGCTGTGACTTCTGTTTGGCATGTCCAAATGGGCTCAAAATTGGATCAGAAATTAATTAATGGATATTTTTTTCTAATGTATTGTTTATTTCCATAGCACATGAGTGATTTGCGTGTAGCAGTGATTTGAAGATTTGGCCAAATTTGCTCCTACTCAAATGTTGTAACTTCTGTTTTACATGTCCAAATGGGCTCAAAAGTGGATCAGAAATTAACTAATTGCTATAGTTTTTTACTTTTACAAAAATTTTTCATAGCCCATGAACAGTTCACGTGCAGCAGCCATTTGAAGATTTGGCCAAAATCTCCTCCTACTCAAATGTTGTGACTTCTGTTTGGCATGTCCAAATGGGCTAAAAAGTGGATCAAAAATTAATTAATGGATATAATTTTTTACTTTATAAAAATTTACCATAGCCCATGAACGGTTTACATGCAGCAGCTGTTTGAAGAGTTGGCCAAAATCTCCTCCTACTCAAATGTTGTAACTTCTGTCTGGCATGTCCAAATGGGCTCAAAAGTGGATCAAAAATTAAATAATTGATATAGTTCTTTACTGTATAAAAATTTTCCATATCCCATGCACGGCTTACGCACAGCAGCCATATGTAGTAATAACCAGCACCTTGTCAAAATACTTCATTTTTCATTATAGCATGCTGCATGGTCAATTACATGAATCTTGATGTTACAGGTGTTTTAATGCTCTTTTTGGCTGTTTGATCATGTGATATATGTGGTGTAATGATGTGTAGAAATGGATGAGAACAATAAATCACCATTTCAGCCAAATTGAATCAATGACCCCCTACGCACGGGTCACATTTGTATTGGCGACCCTTGTTTGGGGGGTCGGACCAATTTACCCAATCTGGATGAGTATTGGACGTTGAAATTTGGCCGTCACAAAGTCCCCAAATAATTGGGGGTTGTTGCTTCAAATAATGGGGGTTGGTGATTCAATTCCCTGATAAAAATTTTTAGGGGGGGGATCAGAAGCAAAAAACACTATTGTGAACCCCCCTTATGGGACACTGCACATTCACTACAAGTATTTGTAATTTTACCCAAAGAAAAAACTACTGTTTGGGTTAAGCAAAATGTTAACTTTTGGGCGTTGATACAAACACCCGGGTAATCCGCGTTGACACCCGGGTTTACGTCCAGCCAACGTCGCGCGGAAAATTTGCCAACAACGGCGCGCACCTGGTTTTCCGCGCACACACTTGGTTTTTTTGAATAATCCCCCCAAGGTCATTACTCAACCTTTTTTTGTGATTTCAAACTTTTTTCCAATACTTTCATATTTATCAAAATTTATGAAAATACTTTTGGAGTATGAAAATGTCATCTTGGCATGTAAAATTGAATTTCAACAGAACTTTGGCATAAATTCCATTGGCCCGCAGCATTAACTGTTTTCCAAGATTTTAAGTTTGTTTCCCACACTTTCAAGGGTGTAGAATCTAATAGTCACCACCACTTTTGATGAAAACAATTGCTTCCCAGTTTTTGGGGGAAACCCGGTTGTTTTCAACTATTTTTGCACCCCTCATATCTAAAGATTCTTCAAGGTTTCAAATCTTTTTCCTAAACTTTGAGGGGTGAGGAGAACTAAGAAAATATTCATTTTCCATAAAAATGCCTCCTTGACATGTTTTTGATCTGGGCAAACCAGGCAAAATTGGACAAATTGTTAAACGGCTGCTGTGCATAAGCCATTCATGGGATATGGAAAATTTTTATACAGTAAAGAAGTATATCCATTAGGGGGTATCAAATATGACCAAATCCACACTTATGTAATCACCTGGTCTTGACAAATCCACCATTTCCAAAACAGTTGATAAAATTTCAAAACAATTGCATTATTTCGTCAGCACCTATCAAGTATCAACCTAAACCCACATTAAATCTTGGGCAAAAACTCATTTTTTTGATATTTTTCCCGCAGCTGACAAACACTCCTGTGGGTAAGCTTCCACGATTCAACTGCTCCAATTTCATTCCCTAGCAACAGCCGTTTGATTCCAACTCATCCATTTGCTCCTAACTCTTTTGACTCCTCTCAGAATAGTACTTCACTAATCAACCTCTACAAATCACACCATTCCGTCAAGTCCACAATCAATCTTTTGCTAGTTCACCGACTCCTCAATCAACCGTTCTCAAGTTCAGTAAGCTCAGTGCTTGCCATCCAGTTTGTTATGCTTATCATATTGATCATCTTCTTGTAGGAACTTAGATGATACTTTTTCTGTTTACCTGCTCCCAGAATCATGCCTCCCAAAAAAGCAATCAAGAAGAAAGCACCCCCCAAGAAGCCAACCAGGGGACAAAAACCCACAAAGAAAGCTGCCAAGGTTTCTACCAATAACAATCCAGCTGAAAAAACCACTGGCCATCTGAAGAAGGATGACTACCTTGTTATCATTGATTGGCTAAAAATAAAGAATAATTATGATGCCTGCTTTGGAACGGGGAAGGCGCTTCTGTGGGACGACCGCCCAAAGGTACAATCAATGGATTTGAGCTGATGGCGATCAACCTGCAAAATCAGTCAACCTCCAAAATCAGTCTTAGTTCTGGGCAGATGAAAGATTGCTTCAACAGTTACAAAGACAAGTATAAGAAAACTCACACGCTATCCCTGGCAACTGGATTTGGACTTACTCCTGAAGACCAACAGACGGGCATCCAAACAATCAAACAGAAGCTTGATAGCCTGTGTCCTCATTATCAAGCGATGCATGAGCTTATGGGTAACAAAGCTTTTGTAAACCCTTTGTATAAGGTGGATGCTCAGAAGGATGTTGAAACCACCAACTCATCAGACTCTGACGACTCTAGTGACAACCCTGATGACTCTGACAACTCTGACAACTCTGACAACTCTGACAACTCTGACAACTCTGACAACTCTGACAACTCTGACAACTCTGACAACTCTGACAACTCTGACAACTCTGACAACTCTGACAGCGCAAGGGCAAAGACAACTCTGGCAAAGACAACTCTGACAACGGCAAGGGCAAAGACTCAGACATTGGTGAATTGGTAAGATAATCCGTTGCATTTACTCCTTTCTGTCTTAGATATACTGAGTTGTTTGGGTGATATTTTGCAGGTGGAAGACATTGATAAATCTGTTGAGAGTATTGATCATTATTGGAATAGACAAGAGAGCAACCAGGTGTGTTTTAACAGTTTTTATTGCCAACGTGCTTTGATTCCAACCTTGCTTTTATTTACTCTTTTTTAGGGAGACAATGACCCAGAAAGTCAAAACAAGCATACCAATCCTGCTTTAGATCCTGATTTGCTCAATTACAAATCAAAAAACCAACAAAGGCGGACAACTAGTCCCAATGATGTGCCCCAACAATCCTCCCAGTGCAAAAGGAAACGACACACTTGGTATCACCAGCGCCGCAATGCCCTCACAGCGGAAGAAAGGGCCCTAGACTCCAGCTCATCTGACGTGATCGCCCCCACCAAGTCACCAAAGAAGAAGAATAAGAAGAATAAGAAGAAGAAAGCCAAGGTCAGCCCTGATGCCAACAATCTTGCAACCCATCCATCTCCGTCTAAAACTCCCCAAGATACTAAGGGCAAACAAAGGGCATCCAACTCCAACAACATCAACCCCAGGAGTCACTCCACTCCAGCTTCCAGGAACAATAAAGCGTTTTCCCACTATGAGGAATATGCTTTGAAAAGGGATGCTGGTAAGTATCTTCAGTTGCGGTCCCTTGTGATATTATCCTTTTACTGATTCACAAATCTCATGGTTTCAGGGAAGGCTCAGGTGGCTCAGGCAAGCCTTGACTTTGAGATCAATAAGTACCAACGCCAGCTTGCAATTGATAATAAGACAGTCGAATTGGAGGAGAAGAAGTTCATGCGCTCGTCCAAGTTAGAAGAAAAGAAATGGGAACAAGATCTAAAGATGGATGAAAAGAGGTTGGAATGGGAGAAGGATGAGAAGGCAAAGGATCAAACATTTGAGCTTTCCAAGCTGGGGACTTTGGCGGACAAAGAAAATTTGGGGAAGAAATATGAGCTTGTGACACAGTGTGTTACAAGTGGCAAGAGTACTGAAGAGATTGAACATTTGGCTAAATTGTTTCAATAAATTTTATTTGCATCACATTTATTTACTATAAGATTGAAAGAAAGTAAGAAATTTAACAGGATTGATCTAAAATAGCGCCCATATCTCTAATGATCCACTTTCTTTTTTCTGGATCCTTTTCATATACTTTATCTCCAATATTTATAAAGGCCCTTTCAGTCTTTTTATGAAGTTGGACAGATAGACCCATTCATGTGTGTTGGTCTGATGAGGTTTGGGAGGGCAGATTATAATGAGAATAAGAAGTTGCTTTCCATGCACATTCCACTATACCATCAAAGCCTGTGAAGTCAATTCCACAAGATTTGTCCGGAAAAATGAATTGACCCCCCATCACCTGAAGATTACGCTCCACAAGATTTCTGGTGTTCTTCTCAATGGGAATCCACATGACAAAGCTGAAGGGTGAAGCATTGGTATCCATGTGAGGTGTGTTTGCAAAGGTGCCAATGGTGAAGGAGAGATGAGAAGTGAAAGAGTCAGGATCCCTCTTGAAATGAGGTGCAAGGCCAGGCGCTTTGAGTTCTTCATGATGTTTCTTGACTTCATCAAAGAGTGGTTGAGAAACAGATTGGAAGCAATTGCCAATAAAACAATTGATTGTTGGAACATGAGTTTGAAGGTCTTCAAATCCGAGTTGATCCTGTTTAACTTTATCTGAAATGCCTTGGATGCCGACTTTGGTGTTTGCCTCAAATGCTTTCCACCATCCAAGACTATACATTTCGCCAGAATATGCAGGGCCGTTGCTTTTGTTTGTGTTTTGGAATCATGTTTGAGCAATCAGGTGTTGGTTAAGAAATTCATATTGGGCTTTGAGGGCTGGATCCATTGCTGAGAAGGGATGAAATTTGATAACAGCAATCAATTTATGATGGGAGGGATTGGCCCAGCAGATAAACAAGTCACGCATTAATCGAATCCTGGCGTTGGGGTTGGAGTTGGAGACATGTGCACGGATTCGGGTCTTGCCAGAGTATTTGATGTTGGATGCTTGATGATTTTTCTGCCAAAGTTGTGCGCTGTATAGCTTTACTTTCTCTTGTTTTCTAGTCAGCTGCTTGACAGGCGTTTGGGCTGATTCTTTTGGCTGGTCGGTATTACTGGGACCATTGTCATTCTGAGGAATTGAGATTGCTTCAGGATTGTGGTTGAGAGAGCATCGCCAATAGACATCACAAACAACACAGGCCTGTCAGGAAGCCTGCAAAATGAGAGCGGGTATTTGAGGATTGGGCTGAGAATGATGGAGGCACTTGGGAGGGGGGGGAGGGGGTGGAGGCTGAGGAAGTTTCTTGGTACATTTTTTGGAATGAGCTGGTTTGGAGGGTTCATCTGAGTAGGAGTATTTGGTTAAAGGTGATGAGGGAGCCTCACAGTTCAAATATGCTTCCTCCTCCACTCTTAGACCACCACCCCCAGCCACTCTGCCACTAATCTGCAACCGGTCAGGAATTTTCTGAAAGGTGTGCCATGTGTGTGCAGTACCAATCATACTAGTTCCTTGGTGACCAGCCTTAGACGCTGCAACAAGGATTCCAGGGGAGCAGCTTGGGAGCTTCAGGGGCCGCAGATTGTAACGTGTTTGGATGTGTTGGCCATCTCGAATGGACTTGGGATCCACGTGCGTGCGCTTTAAAGACATAACTGAGGATGTTCAAAGTTATAACAGAGGTGTTAGTTCATGTTGAAATGGCAGGGGGCTTAGAGGGGTGCGTACCTGTGATGAGTGAGCTGCAGTGGATGAGCGAGTGGCGGGCAGCCAGCGGGCAATGGGAAGCAGCAAGTGGTGGGCGAGTGGCGGCAGGCAGAAGGCGCGCGGCGGTGGGCTGCAAGTGGGCAGGGAGGGAGCTGTGGCGGGCTGCGAGGAGGCAGGGAGCGAGAGGTCGCGGGAAGGGAGCCAGCGGCGGCGGGCAGCAAGCGAGAGGAGGTGGGGAGGGAGAAAGTACCAGGAGGTGGTGGATTTTGCTGGGGAGCCGGCGCAGGGGGAGCAAGGCGGCAGGGGAGGCACAGGGGGGTCGGGGAGGCGCTGGAGGCCACTGGGGAGGGAGTGAGCCGGTGGGGGCGGCGCAGTTGGGTCGGGTAGGCCCTGGAGGCCGCTGGGGAGGGAGCGAGGCGGCGGGGGCGGCCAAGGGGGGTTGGGGAGGCCCTGGAGGCCGCTGGGGAGGGAGCGAGGCAGTGGAGGCAACCCAGGGGGGTCGGGGAGGGGCTGGAGGCCGCTGGGGAGGGAGCAAGGCGGCAGGGGCGGCCAAGGGGGGTCGGGGAGGGCCTGGAGGCCGCTGGGGAGGGAGCTAGGCGGCGGAGGAGACCCAGAGGGGTTGGGGAGGCGCTGGAGGACGCTGGGGAGGGAGCAAGGCGGCGGGGTGGCTGGGGAGCAAGCAAGCCGGTGGAGGCAGTGCTGGGAGTGGAGGGAGCCGGGAGGAGGCGTTGTAGGGAGCAGGTGGAGGGAGCTGAGCTGGGGAGCAAGAGAGCCGGCGGAGGCAGGTGGGTGGTGGAGGAAGGTGGAGGCAAGCAGAGTATCAGCAAGATAGAAAAAGGCAGGTGAGAGCATCAAGAGAGTGAACTTACCAGATGGAGTGAAAAAACGTGTAACGGAGCCAAGCCAGAGAGAGAGAGTACAAGTGAAACAGAAATTGAAAAACGTGAACTTGCATAAAAAACCACGGAAACATTGACAGTTAAGCAAAGTGTGACAGGGTGATTGGGCGCAAAACACCTCACAATCTATCATTGCTAGTGTCTTCATTTTCCAGGCCAACAGGAGGTGCTAGTTCAGGTTCTTCTTCTTTGTAAAGCTTGTTCCACTGGTCCTTTAGGTCTGCGAGTAGGTTATGTAGAACAACACAGCTGATGATCCATTTTATGGCTGCCTTCATCTTGTGATGGTTTCTGATTTGAGATCTCATCTCACGCAAACTAGCAAATTGGCCCTTCAGAATTCCAATAGCATGTTCAATCCGCACTCTTGATTGCGCTAGATGGTAATTGAAATCAACATTCTCCGGAATGAGTAGGTCGGCCCCCTTGTAAGCAGGTATTGTGTATTGATTAATTGGATAAGCAGAGTTGGCCAGCAGGAATTGGTTCTGATCAAAGAATTGTCCAGGCTGCTGAGCAAGCTGCATATTTGAGAACACATAGCAATCGTGGCATGATCCAGGATAGCCTGCGAGGTATGATATGAACTTCTTGTTTACATTGCAAACTAGAGTGAGTGAAATGGAGTATCTGTTGAGAAAAATATGAAAGCATCAGCCACCTGTCTATGCAACGGAGATAAACAAAGCTGACTGCACCTATTCTTAAAATCAAAATAGTGATTGCCATCTATAGGAGGTTTTTGACTGAGCGGAATAGTTGTTCCATCAACAAAGCCTACACAGCAAGGGAAGCCTTTTTCTTGCATGACCTGAGATGATTCTAGTCGTTCTTTGGTAGTTGGCCATGATGCCAAGTGTGAGCGCATTTGATAAATAACCTTGGTGACCCAAGTGGTGTATAAATTAATTGTTCCATATCCAATGTGGAAGAGGTTTTTGAGTCGGAAGACAGCAGCTCCATTGCCATTAGATCCTAGACGACATATGGCAACTGCAAGCTGAACTGATGGATCTTGTTGTTGATTCCGAGAGGATTTGTAGAAGATGGGATGGGATTCAATCAGTTGGAGGAGGTTGAGAAAACATGGCCATGCCATTCGAAAAAGTTGGAGGAAGCATGATTCAGAAAGTCCTTGCATGCATGATTGACAAGTCATAATGGGGATGAAATTGTGTTGTGGTTCCCCTAGCATTGAGGTATTGTTTCTGAAGTTTGGACCGCCAATAGGAATAAAATTCTTCAAGTTCTGAATCATCGTTCTCCGAGTCAAAAAGCATTATCATTGCTGCAGAGTTGGCCGCTTGATATAGTTGCTGATGTTGAGACGGTGGTTGGCGCATGATTGGATGAGTGATGTTTTTTTTTTGATGGAGTGAATGTTTGACGAGTAGTGATTGTTTCAGGAGGAGTGATTTGTTTCAGGATGAGTGATTGTTTAGACTTTGTGAGGTGTGATAAAATTGACTTATTTGGAAATGATGGATTTGGTTGATAAACCTGGGTTATTTGTTTTCAAAACCCGTTGGGTTTTTAGCTACCCCGTTTTGGAAACCAGTCAATTAGAAATTGTGGATTTGGCCATTTCTAATTGACGGATTTTATTGACTGGTTTGGTCATATTTGATACCCCCTATTACTTAGTTTTTGATCCAATTTTTAGCCCATTTGGACATGCCAAACAGAAGTTACAACATTTGAGTAGGAGGAGATTTTTGCCAAATCTTCAAACGGCTGCTGCACGTACACCGTTCATGGGCTATGGAAAATTTATATATGGTAAAAAATTATATCCATTACTTAATTTCTGATTCACTTTTGAGCCCATTTGGACATGCCAAACAGAAGTTACAACATTCTGGTTTAAGCCAATTTTGGCCAAATCTTCAAATCACTACCACACGTAAACCACTCATGGGATATGGAAATAAATCATACAGTAATTAACTATAAACATTATTCAAGCTCTGGTCCCTTTTTGAGCACATTTGGAGATGCCAAACAGAAGTTACCACATTTGAGTAGAAGCAGATTTTGGCCAAATCTTCAAATCACTGCTACATGCAAATCACTCATGGGCTATGGAAATAAATAATAAAGTAAAAAAATATATCCATCAATTAATTTCTGATACACTTATTAGACCATTTTGACATGTCAAACAGAAGTCACAACATTTGAGTAGAAACCACTGGTAAAAAGAAAGGCATGGAGCTCCACAGCAAAGTGTGGCACGACCACCGCACAAACCCCGCCTTCTTGTGAGTTGTGACTGTTTGACACTGTCACTTATTTGATCCCGTTCCATCATCTCACCAAGGGTCCAAATCAAGACTAGCTGAAAGAGTAGGCCTAGCTGGCCCACCAAGGCTGTTAGGTCTTTTGTCAACATGTTTGAAAATGTAGCTTAATTGTAATACCCCTCACAGTTATGAATTCACCCCACCATCATCTCCTCTTCCCAGTTTGCCTATGTTTAGGTGAGCGCCTCTCACATATCATGTTTCTGACAAGTTCACATGTGTTAACTGAACCAACTGCTGATTTTTCCACTCTTGCTCGATGTGACTTCCTTCCTCAGCTCTCCGCCACGTGACTTCAACTCTTGAAAAACCCGCCGGATCTTCTCCTTTGCCTGCCCTTATCCTTTTCAATCTTACACTCTCTGCTTTCTCCTGTCCCTGAGCCCCCCACCGGCTCCACCTCAAAATAACTTGAATTTTGCCAACAACTACAAGCGACTGTATCTCTTCCTTGGGCTCGGCATTCACAACTCGTGCTTGAAACCTTGACTCAACTTACTGTTTGGTGAGACCCTGTCACTAAGCATCACTTTCATTCCTTGAACTGACAATCGCGCAGACTGATGATATCTTCTGCTCTTTCTCATTAGTGTTGCTCTTGCTCAGCTTGACTCCACCCCAATCCAATCTAATCCACAACTCATTCAACAAGCCAAAGCCAAATATGATCAACATGGCTGTAGTCAGAACCTCAAACGACCTGTGTTTTGGAGGGACTTGTATTTGTAGTCGGTTGTAGTTGGTTTGACATGGCTGTCCATTGGCATATTTTTTGCAGTTAAAAAATCCAACTCCATTTAACAAGGCTAGATTGTCTTCTTCAATCTCCTCGAGTATCCTTCTGCCTTGATCAGGTGCCAGCTTCCCGTTGCCGTTTCCATTAATGGTAATGACAGGTGCGAAGTCCATTTCAGTCTTGCTATCGCTATTGCTGTCGCTACTATTGTCGTCGTCGATTCCTCCAAACATGTGACGTGCCAGCCTTGTGATTGGTGGGTGTATCCGTGTCTGTCGGGGGTGGCGTGGGTGCAATATCAAAGTTGGGTGCCGTCAGACAATCTTTCACCAGCGGGAGGCGGATCCCATACCATTTGGGTATTGGGGGGAGGGCCGTTCCTTCTCAAGGGAACATGACTTGTGTTTTGGAAACTATTTTATGTTGAATGCAGCGGCTTGAACGGAACGCAGGACAACAATTTTGTGATTCAGCTGGTCAGTCTTGTCCCTCCACAGCACCTTATAGCATCACTGTGCGGCTACACGCTGGCCCTCACTGCTGACTCCATTATTGTCCATCAAGTCGCATTCCTGCTGTACAACCTCAACCAGTCATGGGTCATCAGCTCCATAGAAATTCTTTCTCTGCCAAACAGCTCCATTAGTAAAATAAACAGCAACAGAAGACAGATCAGACTTACCTTTGATAGCTGTTTAACACATCAATGACCCTCCAATAATGCTTGCACTTTGCCACGCCATTTACCTTGTGGCATTGTGCTAGTTGTCTGCTCATCTATGGAGCCCTGGAATGAACAAAGCTGTGTGTGCAAGGTCAAGCGTCTTTTTTGTTTGTTGGATTGTGAGACGGCACGGACAACAATTCGAGGTCCAAGTAGAAGACTGAGCAAGAAGTGAACTAGATAGAGGCTGGTGCCTGGTAGCTAAGCAAGAAGCTACTCGGAGACCAAGTGCGTGCGCATGACGCACCACCTGGGAGGCTTTGATACTTAGGCCATCACCCCTCAGCTGCCCATCGGAGTCTCTACCTCGTCATCTCTCTCTTTCCCTTCACTTCAGCCTAGAGCCCGTCCTCTCCGTAGCACCAGCCTGCGCCCAGGTATACCGGCCCGCTTGGCTGGTACTGGCTTGGCGAGCAGGTCCACTTGCCCGCTGTGCTGGTGCCAGCTCGCCAAGCAGGTATACCTGCCCGCTGAGCTGGCACCAGCTCGGCGAGTAGGGAAGCCTTCCCGCTGGACTGGTACCAGCTTGGCGAGTAGGTACATCTTCCCTTTGGGCTGGCACCAGCTCCGCGAGAAGGTACCCATGCCCACAGAACTGGAACCTGCTCGGCGAGCAGGTATACTTCCCTGCTTGGCTGTTACTAGCACGGCGAGCAGGTACACCTGCCCGCTCGGCTGGTACCAGCACGACAAGCAGGTAGACCTGCCCGCTTGGCTGGTACCAGCACGGCGAGCAGGTAGACCTGCCCGCTTGGCTGGTACCAACACGGCCAGAAGGCTGACCTACCCGGTTGGCTGGTACCAGCACGGTCAGCAGGTATACCTGCCCGCTCGGCTCGTACCAGCACGGCAAGCAGGTAGACCTGCCCGCTTGGCTGGTACCAGCATGGCGAGCAGGTAGACTTGTCTGCTCGGCCGGTACCAGCACGGCGAGCAGGTAGACCTGCCTGCCCGGCGGCGGCTGGTACCAGCACGGCAAGAACAACGTGTATGCCGGGCTGGCACCAGCTACGCCTGCCCGCTAACATCGTACAAGCTTTGCCAGAGGTACATCTTCCCACTTACCTCGTACCAGCTTGGCGAGCGGTATACTTGCCCAATCACCTACTTGCTGAGCTGGTACCAGCCCAGCAGGCAGGTCAGCCTGCTCGCCCAGCTGGTACCAGCCCAGCGGGCAGGTCTGCCTCCGCGCTGAGCTGGTACCAGCCCCAAGGGCAGGTCTAGCTGCTTGCCGAGCTGGTACCAGCCCTGTCGCCACCTTCTCGCACAGCTGGAACTAGCCCCACGGGCAGGTGCACCTTCTCGCCGAGCTGGTACCAGCCAAACGGAAAGATCTACCGTCTCGCGGAGCTGGAACTAGCCCAGAGGGCATATCTACCTGCTCGCCAAGCTGGTAACAGCCCAGCAGGAAGGCCTACCTATTTGCCAAACCGGTACCAGCCCTACCTGCTCCCCAGAACCCAGCCTGCATTGGTTGAGTCTCAACCGAGGGAACCATTTCCCTCAGATAATATGCAGTGCGACTTAAAATTCATCCCCTTTACCAATCTTGGATTGGATGAAGGGGTGGCTGGGAATCAGATAGACCCTAACCAAGTTTGGCAGGATGGCTATCTCCAATTGAGACTTGGGTGCAGAAATCCAAAATGACTTTTCTGGCAGCGGATCACGGCTGACCTGCTTCATGCCCCCCCTCAGCTTCAAGCACTCGCTGAGTCACAACTGGGACATTCCAAGACTTTCCCCTGCACTCAAAATGCAAATGTGTGTTCAATCACAGATCATTTCCACTTTTTGGGGCTCCTGAGGCTGTATGCCCACAATAGTGTCCATTTGAGTGGGCCTGGGCGCGCGCAGCACCTTGGCGTACCAATGGGGGTGGCCGCAACAACCATATAAGTGTCAGGAGAGGACCTAGGAGGCTAAGAGTGGCGGGCGGCGCAGCCGCCTTGTCCTCTAGTTACCAATTATTACGCTTGGCGCCCGCAAGTATCCCTTGAACTCCCAAGGGCTAGGAATAAGCCCCTCTGCTTAACAGCGTAGAGGAGAGGTTATCATTCAACCGGCCATCACCAAAGACTGTAGAGCGAGTTATAAGAATAGTGCGGAAAGGGGGAATCGAACCCACATCTCCCTGATGCATGCTGGGTTGCTCTACCATTGAGCTACTCCCATGGTGTGAGGTGTATACACATCTCTACACACCCCCGTACACCAAACAACGGGTAGTCCCACTACGTCTCCCAGAGGCTCATCCCAGGTGCGCAGCAACATCAACGCTGGTCTCATAACCTGTAGAGCGAGTTATAAGACTAGTGCGGAAAGGGGGAATCGAACCCACATCTCCCCGATGCATGCTGGGTTGCTCTACCATTGAGCCACTCCCACGGTGTGAGGTGTATACACATCTCTACAAAGAGATGCCGGCTGACAATTTTACTTGAAGTTATTCCTTATCATTCCTCAACAAAATCCACACATAACTCTCTTGGAATTTTCCTTCCTCATAATATCCTCAAATCACTGTCCAGGAAGATGGCTATGGACTTCTCACATCATCAAACTTCCCAACTCAAGGCATCAAGACCTGGTTTATCATCTTTAACTTGCTCAAAGGATGACATAGCACCAGAGCACCAGACCTTACCCAAGGCCCTCCTGGCATGGTGCCAGGTGTAGACCATGAAGTAGTGTCACCCTGTGAGAACTAGAACAGCAACAGAGGCCACCTGGGAGGGCAAGGAAGAATTGGAAAAATCAACCAAAATTCCTCCCTCAACAAGCTACTTGGAGCCCTAGGCAATACTAGAACCTGTAATACAGATTCCCACATAAAATCCCTCAGTGAGAGATGGCTAGTTAAGATGACTTGCAAGAGATGACCACAAGACATCCCACCTGTGGTTCCTGTTGCAGCTGGAAACTACAGAGACAAAAGTGACAGTCTTGCTTTTTGGTTGCTTTGCAACTGAGCCAGTGGTGGGGTGAAAAGTGCTTTTTTTTCTTTTTTTTGAGTTGATGAAGGAGGGTTGGAATGAGGCTTGTCTGATTGACTGTTTCTTTCCTCACTTGAACTGGTTTGTACTGAAGCAACAAGATTGGGTCTGATTGAATTGGAGTTATGATGCAAGTGTATTGGCAGGATCATGATGTAGCTCAAGAGTTTGTATGAGATACTAGATCTTCAGGGAGGCTGCGCCGCCTGTTAAGCTATATGGAATAGCTCTCAGTTTCAAGTTGTGAAATATACCCAATGATATATATCATTGCTTTTGAATGATAGTGGAATCTGGTGTGAGGACCGCAAGTGCAAAGCAGAAGTACCGGGGGTTACTCCTTTAAATTGCCGGGGGGGGCAATGTCCAAAGGACATGTTTTTTTTTGGGACAGGTGCTCCGGTTCCTCTAACTTTAAACTGTTAATACCGCCAATGAGCCGCAAAAAGTGCACAGCAAGAGTGATCAATCAGATATGTAGTAATGAGGAAAACAGGGCCAACAAAACACGCAGGGATGAATACTTGGAGAGACATAGATATGTGACAAGAAGAGGCATTTTTGGTGACAAGAGAGGGGAAAAGGTAATTTATTATTTTGAAATAATTACTTTTGGGGGAAATGGAAGATTTTGGACAGTCAAGTGAAAACAATAGGTGTTTGGTTGCCGTGCTGAAGGATAAAGCTTTTGTTCAGCTGCATATTGGCATGAGTATGAGAGGGGGGAAAAGGTAAGTTATTATTTTGAAGTAATCAATGTTGCAGAAAATGGAATATGTTGGAAAATAAAGTGAGAAAAATAGGTATTTGGTTGGCACGGTGAAAAATAAATCTTTTGTTTGGCTACATATTGGCATGAGTATAAAAGGAGAGGATGATAGCTCAGATTCAGGGGTAGGGCCCAATTATTGTATGGCGTATAGCCAGCCATTGAGTCCCTCCGCCCAATAATTTGCGTGTATTGTTGGCTCAAGCAAGCCATCCCAGCAGGGTAACACCTGCTTGGGGAATCTTGGTATTGGGGTATCGGGGATCTGTTGTTTTAAATCTAAACCGCTAATGTTGGGAGAAGGGGGGATGGATTTGTGATGTTGCGACATTTTGATGTTCAATGGAGGCAAGTACTGGGAACTTAAATACAGGGAGACAAACTGGAACACATCTGGGCAAATTTGTTGAGCTTACGTAACAATTTCTGTTGGAGTCAAAAAGACATTGTTACATAAGCTTTTCATCATATCTTCCAGTGAAATTCCGGAAATGTGACATTTCAGAGAGCCCTGGGCCTAACCCTTCCCGCCAGATTCACCATTGATACACCCAATGTGTATTGTTATTCATTGTGTATTGTATTGCATGTACCAATAAATGATGTAAATGCAATTCTGTTTATGGCTTCTGACACTCAGAGCACATTGCCATTTAATTATTTTGTTCAGGGTTTGGGTTACCATACCAAGAACCTCTCCTCCTGTGTATCATTTCCAACTTCCTTTGGAGCCCACTCAATCAAATCTGTTCTGAAAATCACTTTGTGTATTTTCTTTGAGTCTCTCTTTTTTCTACTTTGCTTATCATTCACAATGTCAAGTTGACAGTCAATTACCAAGATGGACTTACTCCAATTCAACTTCAGAGAACTCTTTCTTGAACCTCACAATCTTTCCTCTTTCTCTAGATTGCCTCTGTATGAAGCCAAAACTATTTGGATTTTATTTGGATATTTTGTATATGAAGAAAGGGATTAGATATGCTGTGAAAGTATGGATGCTAAGTAGTGCTTTATCCTAAATGTCACCGTTGAGCAACAGCTTTCCTTGAATATGGGATTCATATCCAATTAAAAATAAGAAAGGATTGATTGAAAAGAAAAATCAAAGTGAAGGACCAGCCAAACTGCAGGATGTGACACTGCAGTCACATAAATGAAAATGAAAATATTTGTTCGAGGAAAAATTTCCAGAATACGTAAAAATAAACGCTTTCAGGACTGCGGGAATGGGATAGGTAGTGAGTTGGAAAAATGGAGTGGAAGCAGTAGACTAGAAATAGCATGTCGAGTCAAGCGAGGAACATTAAGGAGATCATGAGCCCTGTTCCATCTTTTAAAAACTAGAGAGGTGGTTGTTTTATATTCCTTTATGGTTCGCTGATTGGCAGAAGGCGAGGAGGAACGATGTGCCAGTGGCGGTCTTCTGGAGAAAAGGTATTAATCGATACGCTAGGGCTGATATCTATCACCTTGGGCTCTGAATACGACCGAACACAGTTTCAGCGATAATATTACTTGTCAGCCAACATTTTGAAGGAGAAAGATGAATCTACATACTTTTGTGTTTTTTCTTTCGCTTCCAAAGTAGGTTGCTCCTTCGGGCAGTGTCTGCTGATGTATCTTTCGATGGTGCCGCCATGGACCTTGACCCGACAGTTACCGCCGTGATACCACCTATGAGAAGGAAGTTGATGAAGGGCACAAGAAATTCCATTTTGATCTTGTTTCGTCGGGGGTTAGAAAACCAAAGAGGGATTTCAATGAGTTTTGCTGAATGTTAGAATCTCAATCCTATGAGAATAATTAAAGTCAACTAAGGAAGATTATTCTTTGCTCTGCATTTATCTCCTGCTATGCAAAACCCACACGGTACAGTCCAAGGGATGGGGATAAATTTTAGATTTCTAGATGGGTTTACGAAGATGAATGGAAGTGTGATTGGCTCTCAAGATTCTTGGGCAGAAAGTGAGAGTCTCATCAAGTCTTGCGCTTCTAACACGGTTTTGAACTTTTGTTTATGGCCCATCGACCATCTTCTAGTTCAGGAAAAGCGTGCTCGCGCTTCCGAATCGAGAATAATTTGAAGGTACGACTTTGTGGCTGTTGACCAGCCAAGACGTGCTCAGAGTCAGGAGAAAAGCTAATCTTCTATCAACCTTTTTCATGTATCACATGACTACCACCACGTGAGTCTATTCCTCGTTGAATATGTAAACCTTCTCGTCGTCCGTGGCTTGGGAGCAGGTGGAGCAAGCTTGATGTCTTCCCACTGACACTGTACGCCGCGTTTGTTACCGACGACCAGGACCAGCAGAGACTCGTAGCACATGTTATTTTATGTGTCCTACATAATGTTTTGCTTCAAAGTTCAGACATGTATAAGCTCAATCTATAGAGTTGAAGGAACGTTGTCAGCTCTTGGTTAAAATAGTGGGTCTTCATGGATTCTAAAGAATGCATAAATCAGTAAATCACCACAAAAAATCAACTTTCACTTGTATACAGTTGCGGACGTCATAAACCGGCAGTGCCCCGCCTGCAAACAAAAAAATGAGACGCGGGGCCTCCCCCCGGGGGCCAAAGTGTGAATACACATATTTTTATTACATTTTTGAACTCGCACGCATGTGTAGAGTTCAAAAATATAGCCGCTAAGCATTTGGGTGGCTAGTTTTATTTTTTTTATTTTTCTATCATCAGGATTTCGGACAAACCTCTCTAAACCCATGCTTAAACACATAAGTATGGGTTTATGCATCAGAAAATCATGGGTTTAGGCCCCAATAGCCTTACAAATCATAAATAGACCGCATTTTTGGGCTTTCCTTGAGCTAAAAGCACCATTGTAGACCTCTTCTGGTGCCTTTTTGGCCCCTCTTTTTCCGGTTTTTTTCCCTTTTTTACCCCAAGATTTCGGACATCGTCAAAATCCAGTGCTGGTTTATGACGTCCGCAACTGTACAAGTGATGTCGAAGAGTGATGTCACTTGTATAGAGGCGAAAATTGATTTGACGTGGTGAATTGAAGATATCCATCATGACATTTATTAATTTCTTGTCTCTTACTGATTGTTCAAGATCTGTGGTAGCTCATCTCACTTCAGCATTGTCACTCTTGTATCTATCATTATCCGAAATCCATTAGTATCAATTTGATAAATGCCCTATTTCTTAGCCTGGTGAGTTGTTTCATTTATGCTGTACATAAGTGCCTAGTTCTTTGACATTTGCTCTCTCTTATCTCCAAATTAATCCATCTCCATATTAATCCTCTTTCATATTGTGAAAACATTGAAGATTATTATTTTCCTTGAAGTGAGTTGTACATGATAGGTGAAAAACACTATGGCTTTGGAGTAGAGATGTAAGCGCTCGAAAGAGTATGGAAAATTACTGATAGGACTTGCTTCACGACCGAAGGGAGACAGAGAATAAGGCCAATCTAAAGATACAAATCTTTCACTACCATTGAGCTGAAGGGACACGTGAAGATTCCAAATCCTACACAGCTAAAACAAATTATACCTACTGCGGAGAAGTGTGATACTGTCAAGTGGCGATAAATTACATATGAAAAAAGTAAGCTGTCGGCATCAGATAGATGGAGGTCACCTATCGAATGGGCCAGTTTGACTTCGGTTGATAAACCTGGGAGGAACGTTATGCGGAAGGTGCGCTGTGTAGTTTTTAGAGTGGAGGAAACTTGGTGGAGGCCGGGGCAGCAATCCAGGGCACCTTCGGGACATCGTTTGAGGGCTTATGTCGTTCACTGATTGAATTTTTTAGGAATGTAAGTCAGCACGAAAGGAAGATCCTATGAGAAATTGGTTTACATACTTGTCTATGGCACGGAGAATAAAATTAACGAGAATGGCCAGGAAGAGCGATCCTGAAATTATAAGCGGAGCAATAACATCGTCTACCAATCAATAGAATAAGATAAAAACATTAGAACGATGACTGCAGTTTTGAGGAGAGCTGACATATGGCCTACCGAAATGACCTGCGTATTTTTCTTTGATGAGCCTAATACGCTTTTTATAAAGAAAATGACCATATCCTATTGTTCCAATTGCGATAGTAGCATATATGACGCCCATGGCCCGTGCACCTAAGGATGGCTGATAGCAGTAAACCAGAAAACATCAGGTTTGAAGAGTTAGAAATGAATGAAATGAGGAGAAGCCTCCAAGCACTTACGGATGAATTAATGAGGGCAACTCCGAACGAGCCCAGCAAGACGCCAGTCCGACACCAATTCAACCAGGTTCGTTCGTTCGCTAGCCATACCTTGGGCTCGATCCGAGAGCCCGAAGACGGTTTGGAGGATGAAGGAACCGGGACTGGGACTGGAGAGGCGGTGGCTCCATAGTCGGCCGTTGGTGGGTTGGTACTGGATTGAGGCATCGCAAGTTGTTGTGGGATAAGAAACGGGGGATGAGGGAAAAGGCTCGAGGCTGTGGAGCCTGCGAGGGGACGCCAATCCACTGCGGCGGCGCATGCAACACCGCGCTCAGCGCTTCCCGCAGCAAATCCCCGTGCAGCAATTACGCAGCACCTGATTGGGGGGGATATGAAGCCTTTTCCCCCTTGGTTTTTTTTCTTACCAACTCAACTTCTGATGTAAATTTTTGCTTAATTTTACACCTCAAGTCCTATACCCCACTTCCAATCAACGAGACAGCCAGGCTGGTCCACCAGCGGGCACTGAGTCCTTCACCACAAGGACATGATGGCTCCTTGTGTGTTTGTAACACTACAAACATTTGCAATTTTACCCAAAGCAAAAACTACTGTTTGGGTCAAGCAAAATGGTAATTTTTTTCAACAAAATGGCTCAGTAATAAAAATTGAGCAAAACTGAGCATGCTCAGCAAAATCCCCTAAAGTTGCCAGAATGAATAAAAATTATTTCTGCTCATTTTGTAAAAAAAAAATATATATATGCTGAGCATGCTCAGTATAGCTTATTTCTCACTTCTGACCATTTTCTGTGAAATTGGGTATACATTTTTCCCATCCCAAGTTCACATTTTCTTTCTGGGTAGAATTGCAAATGTTTTTAGTGTAATGCAGAAGCTTTGAGGAAACTTGTTTTCTCAATTCAGTTTTACTGAGAAATCATCCTAACATGAATTTAATAAACAGCCATAACAACCATGCATACTGCCAATTTTCACATGAGAGGCCTCTCTTTTCGGTGAAGGTTTCTGCTTGAGCATATGTAATTGATCTTGTTTTTCCTGCTCTGTTTTCAGTTTATTCATGGTTTGCGGAAATTCAATTCAAAAATACATGTGATCCTTCAATGTATGATCTTGTTAAGTTGGATGAAGTTTGCTTTGTGGTTCTGGGGAAAAATGAAATTGTCACCCCTGTTTTGCTGCATCAATTTTCTAAGTTCAACCTGTATTAGTTGTTAAATCAAAAGGATGGGAAAAATTCAAAATTTATTTTGGGGTCTCCTTTAACCTCTGGAAATTGGTCCCTCTAAAGAAACAGAATCAGAATATATTCACGTTTCTATTACATTTACAATTTAGATAAGTGTCTTTAGGGAATGAAATGATGGTGGATATAGCAAGTAGGTGGCAAGAAAGGCAGAACATTCTCAATTTTGTTTTATACGGACGCATCATTGAATATTAATTAGCTGGGCGAGATAAGCCCGGCCCTGCGGAAGTCTGAGGAAGCCATAATCCGGCATCCAAGCTTCGTGTCTTTGGTCTAGGGATTTTGGTAGGCAAGCCAGGGGCGTCGACAAGGTGTGCCCGGCGATTACGTTTACGGGATAAGCTGCGCTGGTAGTTCAAGGCGCCTGTCGGATTGGGCTCGAAGGTGCGCGCACTGGCGGAGTAGTCCTCAAATATGGAGCCGCTTTTGGCGTGTCGGCGGAGACGAGCATCACGTAAGTAGGGAGAGAGGTAGAAGAGAAAGCCAATGACCAGTCCGAGCGAGCAGATCACTGCAAGCACTATGCACAAGATCACAAGGCGATTGTGACCTCTCGGGCCATCGTTTTCTCCTCGGTAAGACTCGTCGTTTGCTTCTCCGGAGCTATTATTTGATACAGCACCTGCTGCAATCTTTCAGCTACTCGCCAGTCAATTTTTCATAGAATGAAATAACCCACTTGGCGATGCACCTTGAAGACTTGATACTGATGTTGGTAAAGAGCTATCTGAGTGAACTAGCGTGCTTGTGGGGACTACGGGTATCGTGGAGGAGGGCAGCGAAGGTGCCTCAGATCCTGTGGGCAGGGCCGGGGTTGAGGAGATTGCGGTGGTCGTGAGACTTGCTCCAGGGAGAGTAGAGGAAGGAGCAACGCTTTGACCGGTGGCAGTCACGAAGTCAGGGAGGCTAGGTGTTTCGGACACCTGGAACCATTATGAGTATGGGCTTCAATTGAGTGAGAGAGAAAAATAGCTGGGAGAGAGAAAAATAGCTGGGCGCTGGAGTGAATCAAGGCTTACAAAATTTGTCGTTAGCGATGAACTCAGAGCGGATGCCGGGGGAGAGCTGATCAATGAGGTCGTTGGTAAAATTGTGTTGGTTACCGTTAGCGTCACGGTAGCTGTGACAGTCTGCACGCTCCCTGGAAGCTGTCGGAGCCGCAGAACAGGCCGTTTATAGCCGTACCGAGGACCACTGCCATTGACTATTAGGCTTGATGTTGCTGAGAATATTATCTGGGTCTTATCTTGTGTGCCGTTATTGAAGCTTGAGTAAGTAAGATAGCAGAACTTGGCGTATATCAACCAGGAGAAAAAATGCATGCCTCAAGATGGAAGAGTATCGATAAGGATTCATTAATATTTACGGCGAAGAGACAGGACTGTTTCCCCTAGGACCCTCCCGCACCGGTTTGCTATGAACCTTACCGAGCAGAAGAATCAATCATAAATGACACTGGGCAAGCTATATACCCTGCCCAATGATAATCACATCGCTTCGAGGCGTCGAGTAGATAGCCTGACTGGCGCGAAGCGCGAATCGCCGAAGGATCCTCGGTTGTTTCTTTCAGCTAACACAAAATAATGAAGAAGACTCTGCTGCAAGAACCCTTGGCAGGCGAACTTCCCTTCGGGACTCTCCTGCTAGGGCAGAGTCCTCAATGAGGACTTTGTTTGTGATGTCCGTCCAAATATCCACTTGAATTCAAGCAATCATTCAATTTCAAACAGCAGAAAATTGTTGTCAGAATTAAGCGTCCAAAAAACAAGAGGACGCTTGTGAGGTATGCTGACGTTCTTCCTGGGACCTGGCCGAGGTCTTGGATGTCAAATTAAGCATCCAAGATAACATCACAACTTAAGCTATCTTTGTTCAACTCGCGATGCATCCAGCACCTCGCATTTCCAGGGCCCTTCAACCTCGCCACAGCCGACGATTTCAATTGAGCGTGATCACTTAGCTTGGGACAGCGGTGGTGAAGCCTAAGGCGCTAAGCTCGTCTATCCCTCAGCCCCGCTGCTGTGTGACGGTTGGGAACGGCTTCAATTACAAGTCACGCGTGCTTCAGCCCTTCTGCTGCATTGAGCTTGCTGTCATCGCTAAGATTATCATTTACCCGCTTGGACGAATATACTCATCGGGGGGCTGCTACTCATAAACGTTCATTCCTGGACTCTGCAAGTTTCGACCTAGGAATCGCCTGACATTTAATGTCTAAGCTGCCTCCAAATTGCTTCGTATAGCCGTTACTATGATCAACAGATGGGCTAGTTAATTATGATAGTCTCTTTTCGATCAGAATTTAAACACGTCATAGCTTCTCTCTTCTTTGTTGTGGTGTTGCCTTATTTCATGTGCACGCCTGTGCGCTCAGACTTATGCGCGAAAATATTTAAGCTACTTTATTTCTTCCAGGCGTATTGTTTGATCATCTAATTTTTCAAATACGAAGTTATTGTCAAGGTTTTATTAGAAATCCACCGTAAGGTGTCCTCGCCCACAACAATTGTAAGATCTTCGCCACTTGCCTCATGGCCCGTAAATGATGCTAATCAGATTGTAGTAGCTTTTAAACCCTTGGCCTTTCTCCGAGTTGTTACACCTTGCCTTCCCGCCGCCAACGCTTCGAAAATGACTACTTTCAACCTATGTGCATCGTACTCCGCCGTCAACAAGGCGGAATTTATTGTCGATGCCGTTTTGGTTTGTCCATTTTACTCGTCAACACGCTTAGCATGACATTAACGTGTTTGTAAAACCTCATTTAAAAAGTTTGACATGGATGGCACACTTGTGGACTCCATCCCGGCGATAGAATCCGCTTGGGCTGCAGTTGCCAAGAAGATTAATAAACCCCCGGCTGAAGTTATTGAGGCCACTCATGGCCGTCGTGTCATGGACAACCTCAAGGATCTCTATCCCAACCTTAGAAGAATGTCGGACGCTGAGATGGCACCGCACGTCAAGGAGTTTGAGATAGAGATATTAAGGCAAGCAGATGAGTATGGTATTGAGGTTAAGAGCCGTCGGTCCAGTGCTGCTTCGAGCAGACAAGCCAGCAGAACAGCTTCGTTTGTTGGCACTCCGGAAGAGAAGACACGACGCAAATCGACCTTGTCTCAAACAGTTACTGCTGACAATGTCTCGGCTCGTATGCAAGTGAGCTTCTGGTGCGCATGTGCCACAATCAAAGGTCCTACAAGCTGACAGTATCCTCCTTCGCTTTTTTTTGCTAAAATGAAATAACAACAGGCGATGGGCATTACGCCGATGAGCTCCAACAACTCCAGCTCATCTATCCCTCAAGTCGAGAAGCGCGCCAATACACCTGCGGAAATTTTGGCCAGGAAGAAACTTGCTGTACTCCAAAAATCTGTCAACCAGGATGTGTTTGACGATGGCGAAGAGTCGGATTCAGAAATTGAGATCGATGTGTCTGATTTAGTGGTAAGCAAAGCTGAAGAAGTTGTCCTTGGAATTTTCTAAATCTTTGCGACTGTCTCCCAGGATCGCTCCGTGCGCATTTTGCCTGGCGTTAGGAAGATGACCGACTCATTGCCTGCCGATCGGTTTGCCATTGCAACTTCTGCGGCAGTTACACACTGCCATGGGGCTCTCCAACGAGTTGGAATTTCGCTCCCTAAAACCACTGTCACGGCGGATGATCCTCGTCTTGAACGAGGGAAGCCTTTCGTGAGTCTCGCGGCTCTAAGTTATTTCTTGATCAAACTGTTTTCTAAACTGCAGTATTTTTAGCCCGACCCTTTTATCCTCGCGGCCAAGTCGCTTGGATTTGAGCCGGAAAATTGTGTGGTGGTAGAAGACTCGCCCTTCGGCATTCAAGCCGGAGTGGCCGCTGGTGGTAAAACAATTGCGGTGTCTACCTCTCATTCACATGACAAGAGTAAGCACCCATTGCTGGATTTGGTATTTCCTCCAAAACTGATCGTTGTTTTGTCCTAGTCTCGCACTGCGGTGCTACCTGGCTTATACCTACGCTGGAGTTAGTCCAGGTGGAAGTTCTTCCCGACGGAAAACTTAGAATCTTCATTGATGCTACCGACAAGGACATTGAACAGGCCCTCGCCAAATGTGTTAGAAGCAAGATCGAGGCCAAACGCGTTTGATTCCATTTGACTGTACTGTATCCCTTCTTCGTATGTGAATGTGTTTACTCCTGAGAAATATTTTGACTACTCGACTTGTATTTCCTTTTTGACCCGATCAAACCTTTTTTCTTATTCTTTCCTTTTCATGGTTATTGAGCTATTTTAAGATTGTCCCTCAAAGTTTGGACCTATTTTGTTTATTGATAAACTAAAGCCCATTGAATATGAAAGCAGAAGATTTGTACTAGTTTTTCTCACAGGCACCTAGGATATCTTTTTTTCTAACTTGTCATCACCATTCAGCTAAATAGAGTCAAACATTTGATAAAATACAAGTTTTTGATTGCATTTTTTTGTCTCTTTCCATTCTTCTCTAGATTCTCAGAGCCTCAGCAGATAATTACTGAACTAATCATTGTGGCTAGCAAAGCCCAAGAAGTTTCATTAGGGGGTATCAAATAAAGGCAAATCCACACTTATGTAATTGACTGGTTTTCAAAAATCCACCATTTTTGGAACCTGTTGGTTGCTCATCAAGCACCATTTTGGATCCAGTAATGAAGAGAAAGATTTTTGGATAATTGACTGGCTTCCAATTGTGGATTTGGTATATTTGATACCCCCTATTTCATGGTGAAATTGGCTGAAAGATGAAAATAAGCCCTTGAAAGTCCCTAGGAGTGAGCAATCTACACTTCCAATCCTGGAAATCCTGGTTTTCTCCTCCCCCAAGATCAACACTTGGTGGAAGTGGTAAGCCATGACATCATGGACCATGAACATGCATGAATGAGCATGAAAAGTGAAATTTTGGCACAATTTGTTATTTGTGGTTGGGGCCAAAGTGGGTTCTCATCAGTCATCCTTTATGATTTTGAGATATTTTTCCAAGACACTGTATTCCCTTTTTCCCCTCTTGACCCTATTGGACCAACGCCTGCAGTCAAAATGTGTTGACATCAGTTGGGTCCAATGCCAATCCACAATGCGTAGAGGAATGGGATTCTCCACCTACGCATTATGTGATACGGCTTGGGCTTCAGCTGGTTTGCCAACGTAGGCCACACCCCAATGCATAGAAGAATGGAATTCTCCAGCTACGCACCACGTGTTTTGGCCTGTGGCAAGAGAAGAACATCCAACCTGGCTGGACAACGCCTTGATCTGCCTTGATTTTATAGGTTCAACAAAGCAGATGCTTTCAAATCAATGTTTCCCAGATCCTCTTTGTCTGTCTTTCACATATCCACATCCTTACTTGGCTAAATCAATGATATCATTCTATGTACACTGGACAAGGCAACTGCTTCAACAGGAAAGCTGGCCTCACAATCAACTTTGCTAATTGCAAAAGCTGAACGCATTTGGACTTGCCTTCTGCTTTTTTCATTGGTCACCAATTGTGAGAACTCCTTTTGGGATGGGTTGGCAGTCCTATGAGGGGGAAATGACTAGAGATAATATTTCAAGTATGTATGATTTATTATAACTGTTACGGGTGGTTTGAAAGACCTGCCCCTCTAATATACTACGTAAGAGCTAACACAACAAACTTATTTATTTGATGTGGCTAACTAATGATAGAGAAACTTATATGTAGTAGTCTCTTATCAGGCTTAGATTGGCTTTCTTCTTCAGCAATATCACCTTTAGTGTGCATGGATCTTTAATATGATGTAGTGGATAAGATCAGATAAGTGAAATGTGATAGATTGGAAGTGATGATCAAGAGTATACTTTGAGTTGAGTGATAAGAGCTAATGAAATCTTTTTATCTTTTGTAGTTATGTGAAATAGATGAAGATGAATATGGAGTCTGATAATGGAGTGAAAGAGTTGGGGTCCATGTGTGTTAGTTGAGTAATTTCTTTTCTTTTTTACCTAATCTTATTGATGAGTGCTTGATGATTATGATGAGTAAGTGTATTTGGTGGGATGAGTGTCCAGTGGGTGCCTGGTGAGGTGGGTATCCATGGCTGGATGATGGGATGATGAGGGGGAAGAGGCCCTCCTTTTATATTGAATAATGAGGCATTTTTGCTGGTGTAAAAGCCCTTTGAGTCATTTTTGCTAGTGAGGATCTGAGTCCTGTCTTCTCATTGGTCAGAACTTGATTTCTGAATCCTACATGATGATTGGTCAGAGCTGAGCCATGCGTCCTTATTGATCAAAACTTGATGACTGAATTCTTCTAGAGTTTTCCTGTCTGAACCGTGAGCTCTGATTGGTCAGAACTTGATGAGATAATTCTTCCTGAGACTTCTGGCTGAACCGTGCGTCCTGATTGGCCGGAATTCTATTTCTGAATCCTATGTGTTGATTGGTCAGGACTTGACCCGTACGTGATGATTGATCAGAGTTGATTATGTGAGACTATGGACTAAAACTATGGATTAAGATGTGACTATGTGATTGTCCCTATGCTATTTACTTATAAAACTATGTATAGAGACTATGTATATATAACTATGGATTAAGTGGGACTAGCCTGGAGGTTTGAGTGAGTGACTATGGTTTAAGTACCAGTGAGAGTGGAAATATGTAGTGACATGTCTTGGTCTGTGACATCTCTGATGGGATAATTGATCCTGGTGTCATATTTGATACTTGAAACCTAAATAGCACACCACACCGTGTGATGCTCGCAGATTTCAGAGGGCGTGAAAGTGCAAGAAGCTAAGCTGAGGATCCATTGCTAGGGAGAGAAAGGGCCTCTTTTATAGGCGAGAGGGAATAGTGGATCCTAAGAGAATAAAAGTAGTTCACAAGAGAGAAATGACGGAGCTCATTGGATGAGATCCGTCTTGTAAATACAATGTATGTGGAGTTTGCCGGGCTTGGACAAGTTTGGCCCGGAACAAGATAGTCTAAGTCCTTGTTTGGAGCTGATATAATCTCAGGTGAAATATTGGACAACTAAATCAATAAAAACAAAACCGCCCAGAATAATGCAACAAAATTGTTTTCCGGCAATTGAGAGATAATTCTCTACCCAATTGTGAAATTAGATTAAATAAAATGTATGAAATTCATCATTACAATATCAATATTTCACTTCAGATAAGAAAAAAGCATAATGCTGCTATTCTAGCTCTAACAATGGCCTAATAACTCAAAGTCAATGTTGATATGGATGAAGGGAGTGGTTGTTGTTGACTTCATAAACATTTGGTTGCACATTATTGGGTTGTTTTGTTTTTATAGATTCAATTGCCCATTATTTCACCTGAAATTATATTGGTGCCAAACAAGGCCTAAGATACAAGGTTATAGTCTAAAGGAAATAGTAGAGATACAAGGTTCTGTCCATACGGTGTAAAGCTCAAAAGAGTCAGTGAAGACCTTTTGCTGAGTGCGGAATGGAATGATGTGAGGATGACTCTGCGGTTCCTATACTAGACACTAAAACAAGACCCCCCAATCTATGATTGGCAGGCTTTAATTCAAGTGATAGTAAGTGTATCCAAGATACTTCAGTTCTTGTAGCAAGCGTAGGTGGTTAAGAATGTGTTAATTGTTGAGTGTTGAGTGTTGATGATGGTAGTGGTGACTGATGATGGTGTAAAGGTATGAAGATGGTTTGTTAAGCTAATGAGTTTTTGGGAGCTGATGCTACTACCAAGTTGAGTCAAGATGAGTTGTTTTAATGAGTAATGATGATGATGTTATTGCTGATGTTGATTGCTTAAAACCTCAATATTGGGTTACTTATAATGAGGATTGACCAGTCTATTAGACTATAGGGGATAGTGAAATGTATCTGTGGATGGTGTGTAATGTGATGAGATGCCAGAATCTGGTCAGGAAGGGGAAAACAGCTAGAGGAGAGCCCCTTTTATATCAAAATCCTGACAAATGGGGGGTGGTCAACTTGTGGTTGGAACAATGGTCATGGAACATGATGGAACAACAAATGATGACTAATACAGGCTGAGTTGTGGTTGATGGAAACAAATGGAACAATGGAACAAGTAAAATTGGGTGGACTTGTGGTTCTGAACCTGATGAAACTTTCCATGGTGAATGGGGCCTAAATTGGGTGGAACATCCTAGAAAAGGGGTTAACTGTTCCTAGTGGTTGAGTTCTGGGTTGGGGTTTTTGTGTGATTGTCTTGTGAAAGCATTGTGTAACTGGGTTGTCCAGGTATAATATGTTGATTTGACTGTAACCAACGGTGGGTCTTTACTTTACAATTATTGGTGAATTAAAGATATAGTAAATGTTTTTGGATAAATACTATAACAGCTGGTGCTGGGATTAAAAAATAAATTTTCTTTACTATAACTGCTTCCTCAGTTTGGTATTATTTTCACAGGTACGGCATCAGGTTATTTGTTATTTTTGGGGGGAGCTTGCCAAAGGCAATGCATCAGCAAAGTAAGGTGGTTACAACCAGTTTTAACCCCGTTCATCTTAATAACCAGGGCCAAAAGTACCTCTAAGCCCATTTTTACCCCTGGTTATCTAAATAACAAGGGTTAAAGTATGTTAGATGGATCTCTTTACTATATCATCCCATGGTAAAAATTTCCTTTACTAGTATCAGTAGAGTATTGGAGATGATCAAAACAGCTTTACTATACTTGAAGGACCTGGTTATAGTAAAGTATAGTATAGACCCATTGTTGCTGTAACTTCTGATCCGGATGAGTAGTGAATATTCCATAAGGTGTTTTCTAGAGTGAATTTTGCTGTAGATTCTGATTCTTCAATAATATCTGAGGATATCTGAGTGGATATAAGAGAAAAAGATGAAAAAGAGAAATGAAATAGAGAAGAAATATGAGAAATATGAGAGAAAATTATGTAAAAAATGAGAAAGAAAAACTTGACAATTGTGTCATATTTGGAACACCACAACGGCAAGGTAGAGAAAGTGAAGGGCCGGGAGCGGCGAGAGATACAGGAAGTAGGGAGCCAGGAATGGCAGACTTATAGTTTGCCAAGCGTGGCTGTGTAGAAGGAGAGAAGCCAAGAGCGGCAAACCACGGAAAGCTGAATGAGGATGTATCAGAGAGAGATAAGCCAGGAGCGGCAAACAACAAGGTGGAGAGAGCCAAGAGCGGGTTATCTCTAGAGAAGAAAAAAAGAACGTGATGGTAGGATTACTACTGTTGCCTAATACGGCACTGGTGTTTTTTAAGAGAATTTGAACAACTAGAGATTTAGATTGCTAGAGTCAGAATCATGTACACTAATGACAAGCTTCCTTTTTTTATCTTCTTCTTTTATTTACAATTGTTATTCATGTTCATAGAGGAGAAATGGAAATTACCTAGAGGCAGGGAGCTCCCTTGCTAACTAGGCAAATAAAGACTTGAGACTGAGTCTGGTGAGAGAGAGGCTGATGAAGAGAAAGAGAAATGCAATTGTGCTTTGTTCCAAGCTGAATGTGATAAGCCTTCCTGAAAAGAAATGCTTAACACATTCATAATTGTTCCTCATCAACATTCTTTTCTTTTCTCTCATCTCACTTGCCCGTTGTTGTCAATGACTTACACTGATTAATGCAACATTTCACTTTCTTCACATACTGACAAGAAAGCCTTTGTTCCTGCTGTTTCTTTGCTCAGGAAAAGTCTCACTGTCAGCCACTTAATGTGCTTTGTGCATTTGCATTCAGCATCAGACCCATGACTCACTTGTTTGGTACACTTTTGATACAAGCGGCTAGTGAGCTGTTGGGCTTGTTGCGAGGTGATATTTGGTTCACTAGAGGATTGCTGAAGTTTTGCAAGGATGGAAGGATTGTTGTCAATCTTCCAGCCTTGCCTTCTTCTGGCATCCATCATAATTTTATTACTCACAGTGTTTCCTTGTGAGATTGCTTTGTGCAACAAGACTTTTCTGTCATCCTTTGCTTTCCACAATTCTCTCCGTTTTTGTCATCTGTGAGCAGAGGACATGAGAGATTGTTGTTTAGCGGCCAAGCTTGATTTGAAAATAGTGAGGAAGACAAGTGACTTATGTTTGTGAGTCACACAATCATTTCCAACACTGTTCTTCTTGCTACCTCCTTGATACGCGGATATAATCCAACAGTTTTCACAACCGCGGTCCATGTCTTTGTGAATGCTCCCCGGTCTGTGGGTCTCTGAAGATACAAGCAAACTAAGTTACAGGATAGATTTCTGTAGCAAAGGGGCCTATTTATAGGCATGGAGTTGTACAAGGTGCAACAAGAGAGCTCACGAGGAGGAACAATGGGGATACAGGGTTCGACAAGAGAGCTTGTGAGTTGGAACAAAAGAAGACAAGGTATAGCAAGAGGAATCTCAAGATAGAAAAAAGAGAACACCAGTGTAGAACTCTAGAGGTGAGGAACTGTCATGGATATGGACGGTTCCGGTGGAATCTATGGTGGACAAAGAGATTACTACTGTACATTGGATAACGGGAAAAGGAACAAGGAAGAGTACAAATGATGCTGAGAGCGGAAGATACTGAGAGGCAGAGAGCGGCGTGTATATGCACAGTGGCTACAGTTCGACAATGTGAGGGTGCCGTTTGACCGTCCCCCGTCTCTGTTTGCCCGTGCAATTGATGATGTCAAAATCGCGGGGCGCACATGTGTGGGCAAGGCGCCAGCATTGGTGCTGGCGGTGGGTGGGCCAGGCTGTTCTGCTGCAGCAAGTTATCAGTTGACCGACATGTTGACGGCCTCAATAAGATGATGACGTCACATCCCAGCTGCCCAATGACGCGGCAAGCAAAAAGAGCAGCTGCTCATGAGGCTCAAACTCAAGGGCCTAGCTCTCAACCTCCATCATGGTCACCTTAGTAGGCATTCTGGCCCACCGCTACTCAAACAGCCTTCCCAAGCGGGACTGTCCCAAATTTTGGTGTACTTTTCAAGCTCCTCAAACTTTTTTTCAAAAAAAAAAAAGCACTTTTTTGTGTAGCTTGAGCAACAGGTCAACAACCCTGTGAGGCATTTTTTGTGATTGACTTCAGTGGGAAAAAATGCCATCCCAGCAACACCTCTTGGGTCAGACATCAGACCATCAGGGCCTGTAGATAATTCTTCTCAGAAGATTGCCAGTAGATGTGACCAGGGACCACCCTGCTGGTGGTCCCTTTTTCACCTGTGGTCACCTTGACTGCAAGTTTCCTCATTGACCGACCAGAATGACCATTCTGACTGTATTAGCAACAAGGATGTACTTTGTGCGTCTCATTGATGGGACAGTTGTCTCTGACAAGTTGATCACACCTTTTGATTGTTGGGGTGACCTTTGCGGTCCCCCGGCCGGCAGAACAGGACGGTTCAATGCCCACCCTACCCGGAAGACGAATCAACACTAGGAATCTTCTAGGAATGCGTCCGCTGTGTAGGGTTGCCGAGAGCGGCAGGAGCAGTAAGTCACAGTATGGTCGCGGGCGGTGCTTGTGAGAAAGCCTATGGCCCGTTGGTTGGAAAAACAAAAGGGTGGCAGTGTTGTGCCACCAATCAGCTACTCCAGAAAATGAGATAGCGGCTGGTCTTCACATCTTCTCCAGTTTGCCCATCCTCTCTGGCACAGACGGAGCCACCAGTGCAGCTCAGCAAGCAATCCTGAACACCATCCCTTCCAGATTGTTACACTCACTTGCGCATGCCTACAAGAAATCTGGATCATTTGAAAAAGCAACTGAAACTCTACCTATAAGTGCTTGTGGATTGATAGACAAGGCCAATTCTTGAATTCCAAGTGAGATATTTCCTTCAATTCATTGGCTCACCTAGCCAAACTGCTCAATTGCGACTCAACTGCTGAAAGGATGTTAAAAACTGGTTGGGGTAGGTTGAGATGCTTACCCAGAACAATTCCCTCAACCCAGTCAGTGATTTTGTCAATATCCAGGTGGCATGGTATGTGATGGCAAAGACTATGGTTGCTTTCTCTCATTGGGTATGACTTCATTTTAACTTGGCCTTTTTGGCGGCCCATCTATATAGCCTACCTTACTTAATTGACCTGACCAACCAATCTCTTGTCATTAACCAATCCATTAGTCCTATTTACCCATGCTTTTACATCCACAATTTACTCCAAGTGGCGGCGCAGCCGCCTGTAGACTCTAGTACTTTATAGTAAGATCAACATAGAAGAAATAAGAGTTTATAAGAGTAAGAGATGAATTTCAGGCATTGAACATGAAATATTTTTGGTAGGATAAGGAATGAAGATCTTCTCTAGATATTATTCTCAAGTGCTTGTGAGAATTGCTTTGATTGGCAGCTTTCGACTGTGTTGGTAAATAGATAAAGTGCTATATCTCTATTTATTCTCTATGCCATAATTCTTTCAACACATTCAAAAGATTCTGAATGTCAGTTCTCCCCAATTGGAGTAATTTCTCTTCGAGTCCAACTAATTCCTGTGTTATGTGCTGTTGAATCATTTTAGAAAAACCATTCACATTTTTAGCTGAACGCTGCCTGCAATCGGTGATGACGGACAACGCAATAATAAAGTTGAAGATAGAAGCGTCTTGAATCCTCTCGCGTTTCTGCCAGTAAAGGTTCTTGATTCTATTAAAAGCACAGGTGAGCTGGCATTTTAATTCGTCCTCTTTGCGCCACTTGTAGAGTGAGATAAGACGTTCTACCAGTGGGATGTCCTTCATCGGATGTGTAAACGGTGATTTTTTGCCGTCTACATAGAGACATTCATGGGAGCATCTTAAATTAGTAACTCAGTTCTCAAAGCTGGCCACACCACAATCAAGCAGGTTTCACAATTACGGAAGGTCCTTGCCAGTTTTCTCGTCTTGTATGCACTATGACAAAAAAGGAAAACTACTCACCTCCTACCAACCACATCATTTGTGCTTCTTCCTTACCGTTGTCTGTACGATAAAGAAGTGAATGTTCAATGTGAACAACCATACGTTATCTTACTTGTTCAGATTAACCTATAGTTAACAACTTACATAGAAAGGCATTCAATATCTGATCTGTTTCCTTTTGCGCACTAAGAATTGAGTATTCCTCGTCCCATTCGTATGGTATGTTCCAATAATTTTTATCTTGAAGCGCATTTATATGTGCTTCCATGAGCTCAGGTTCAACCGGTATGGCATCATTATACATGCCTTTATTCTAGCTTACCATAAATTTCCGCATTTTGTTTCAGTTTGATTGCCTGAAATGCTTCTGTAGGAGATATGTGCCATTTTTAGCCTCCCATCTGATTCGGGGGGGGGGGGGGGGCACTGTTTACGCGCTCCTGGGGAAATCTTAACGTATGAATGATTGGCCTTACTTTTTGCTTCCTCGATGGCGTCAGAACGCTGCTGCAAATCGGAGCTATCCAGTGGGTCTGCTCTTGCAGCTGATCTGTAGGATGAGGTCTGCCCTCCCCAGGTGCTCCCATTCAATAGCGCCTGTTCTTTAGAGCGGGTTGAACCTCTGAAACGTAATCCTACATCCATGAGCTGGCTTTGAAAAGGGCAAATCGACAAGGCGATAATCAAAGCCTCTCGGAGCTTCATTTTGCGGAATGGTTATTTTTCTTCTAGCTTAACCGATCTGATTTCTGATCCGTAGCTTATAAAGGTAGTTTTTTAAAGATAGAAAATCCGGATCGTACAACGACAACAGGGTTTGTGTACTAAATGTCACCAATGCTAAAAGAGTCGACGTGGCGCTCAGCGTGTCTCGGAGGCTTCGGAACTATAAATAATGGCTGGTAGAGGCAAAATTCCAAATGTGAAAACAAGCCGCGCTGCGGGGTTGGATTGCTTGAGGGCAGTGCTGAAGCTGGAGGTTCATGCTAGCAGAAAAAGGGATCGAACTCGCCCCCACCAATGGGAGCGTGTTATAGGAGTAAAGGCGTTGAGGAGGTGATGTATACATACACACCCTGGCTAGGAAACCATCTACATACAGGCCCACAAGCAACAAGCCAAGCGGAAGAATCAACCACCTCGAACCTCTTTATTCCGCCCGAGTCTCGCCAGAGAGCTCATTACAGCTGTCAGAACTCCCTCTCCCAAGTACCTATAACCGTCCCTCTCTTGCAGACAAGAAACCGCATTACCCTCATCGAGTCATAGATAAGGGCATGTCCTCCCCGAAACGGATGCTCTACCTTCGGACCGACCGCGTCTTCCCCTTCGTAGATCACACAAAAAGATGCGTTCCATCGCTCGAGCTTGACTGCTTGAGTGGTTCAGCGGGCCGTCTGTTTGACATTCAGCTGCGATATCGACCCACAAGTTACAACTATGTAAACTCTTTCCCACCAATCTTGACCTATTATCTAATTAACATGCCATCACGAGCAGCTATGAAACACATCTGAAGAGATTATTCTCTGTTTTTGGTTAGGTAATAGCTTTTTCAAGAATGCCACAACGGGGAATCTCAATTCTCTTGCATAATGATCATAGCATTGCCTCATTATGACATTTCATTGTGATGCTAAAGGTCCAATAAGCAGGGAGCTGGTACGGACCATACATAATCTGATCTGGAGCGGGCAGGATTCAACAGGGGCTGCCAGGGGAACTTAGATGTGGCCCTGGGGTTTATGCGGCAAGTCTGTAACTTGGAACCAATTCTGAGCCTTGATCAACATCAAGGACCCGTAATCTTGTGCTGATGTTCCTATTCCCTCCCATCATACTCCAAACCTCCTTATCTCTCCTTATCTTGATGGATTTCCACTTCAAGTTTCATCTTGATGTCATTTTCTTTATACATACATTTTCTCCGGTTATTCAATTGAAGTAAACAACCAGGATTTTTGAGGATTCCAGGAGACGCTGGAGCTGATCAGAGGGATAAAACCAGAGCAGGAGTGAGCAGCAAGCGTCATCAAACGAGCAGCCACAACAACTGCTGCCCCAGGCTATAATCAATAGTATGTAACTTGATGGTTCCTTCCAACTCAGCCAACCTGAACCAGCTCGTCACGAGCTTGCTGGACCACTTTGAAGACCCGCATCACCACTTCTTACCCCGAGGGCCAGGCCCAACAGTCCCCTACAGGATGTGGATGTGGATGTGGATGTGGATGTGGATGTGAATGTGGATGTGGATGTGGATGTGAATGTGGATATGGATGTGATTCTTGATTCCGGAGAGCAGTATATACCATGAGGCTGCCTTGTCTCCCATGGGAACACGCTTTCAGCCAGAAAGTGTCTCCTCACCAAGGTCCAACCAACCAACCAACCACATCCACACCGTGCTTTTTTTCTTTCCCAAGTGCAACACCATGGAGATGAGAAAGAGCATGGATAAGCAGGCTTCCATGTGTAGAGATCACAGGCAGACTCGCATACCTCATATATTGTACTTGCCAGCACAAATATGCACCTAAACCAGCCCAACCAGATGGTCTGACATAACCATCACCATCATCAACACACCTTTCACCACGAGCAGGGGTGTGCAAAAGCACATATACATGTATGTAGGGGCACCAACGACTATATACACACGTTGCACACAGAGAATGCGTAAGGCCCCCCCCGGGGGTGTGGGGGAGTGAGAGGGGTAACAATAACGGCCTAAAAAGTATGTGCATTGAGAAATCAAACAAAAAAAATAAGAGGGGGAAACAACAAGCCACACGACAGAAAACAATTTTTTTTGGGATCTTTTTATATATTTTTTTTGATTTTTTTGGGCAGGGTTTTTGCTAGTTTTATGGATGTAATGAAATTAAAAAAAAAAGCGGGCGGGGGGTAAAAAAGGTCACGATGATGGGGGGAGGGGGGAAATGTTGAAGCTGCTGCGGGATGAAAGGGGAGCTGAAAGTTGGCTAGATCCTATATAAAAAAAGAACGTTTTTTTTCACAAAGGGGGGGGGGGGTAAGGCAAGACTCTTTCACACACACACTCCCACACACACATCAGTTGGCAGTGGATGAGGGAGTGGATCAAGAGGATAGGATCTGCAGGGGACACCAAAAACAACAGCGACGAAAAAGGGAAGGCCAGCGGCTGGCGAGTGGGAACGATTCAACACTGCGGGGCGGACGAGTAACATGTGCCGATGAACGATTGAAAGTGGACGGGTGACTAAGACAAGAAGAGAAAGGCCATGGAGAAGAGGAAGCCCTTCTTCCGTCATTAGATCTCGATGCCGACCAAGACCAAGCGGTTGTTAATCGAGTTGTGTTGGGCGTTCTTGACGACCGTGCCGCCGACGTAGAGGAGGCCCTGCAAGAGTTCTCTGCACTGTTGGTGGTCCTTCTCGAGGGCAAATATGACTTGGTCCGCCTCGATCTCCTCGTCTGCAAGGTCCAACACACGCACGACGATGTCCCGGATGGGGCAGTCCGTGGAGACGGCCGAGGTGAGACCCAGGATGTAGAGCGAGCGGACCCCGGAGTGGCGGTCCACGATGGCCCCCTTGAGCGCATTCGGGAGCTGGGTCGAAATATCGTGAATGGCTTCCACATCCTGCATCCCGTGGGGGAAGATGGTGGCCAGGATGGCGGGCGTGTTGTGGCGGGAGCTGGGGGCAGAGGCGAGGGACAAACTGTCGGAGCTCGAGCAGGGGGTTAAAAGGGGCGAAGGGTTTGGACGTCCACTGCTAGAGTACACAGCAGAGTGTTTCTTGTTGTTGTACACAGCCATGAGGGGGGCTGACTGGTTGGGGTGGACGAGCCGATTTTGGGAAGCAGCAGCAGCAGCAGAAAGCGGGTGGGGGTGGCCATCGTGACCAGTGGGGCTGGATGAAGGGGTGATAGGAGAAACAGCACAAGGAGCAGGAAACTTGACAAAAACGGCGCTGGAAGTAAGCGGGAAATGAGGCGCGGTGACATCTCTCACATGTCGGTCGCGACCTCCCTCAGAGTGACCATCGGGAGCTAGGAAGATGAAAAAAAAAGAGATGTGAATCGAGTGGGCTTGTTGCTACTTTTGTGGTTGGTGATGGAAGGATAGACGCACGCATTTCATCCACACCAACGTCAGGGCCACCATCGGGCCTTCCTGTCCAACGTAGTAGCCGACAGGGGCTTCTCACTCATGGGCGCAGGGAGTTCAGCGGCGGGGAGTCGCGAGGAGTCCGAGAGGAGGAGGTGAGCGCCATCGGTACCGGGAGCCCCGCTGAGAGCTGCTCCGATACTGGCGCCAAGACTAGACGGTTGATTATTATTGGTGTGTTTTAAAGTCTCCATGAGCGCTGAATGTTTCTGTGGGAAGTCAGTCAGTCGGTCAGTCGATGAGAGAGAGAGAGGGAAAAGAGAGTCAAGAGAGCGAGCAGGAGGGACTGACAAGGTGGTGAAGTGGGGGAAAGAAGCAGAGTTGCAGAGGGTGCGTAAGAAGTGGTTGGTGCAGAGTTGAGTGAGTGGTCAACAGGCGAAAATGGGAGAGGGCGACGACCGGGCGGAGCGACGGGACCCGAACAGGGGAACCGCATTTGGAGTGTCCCCACCGCACGCTCTTACAGACAATATGTGCCAGGCTGTGCAGCAGCGCCAAGACCCCTTCCCCCGCTATCACGCAATCACGCAATCGCTTCACATGACTTCCGCGCAGCACCCCACAGGGAGACATACATGTTACATACATGTCACGCAGCGGGCCTGGTTTCGGTCGGGCCCGTCGGGGGCAATTGCTCCCCCGTGACACCCTCTCCGCAACCAGCCAACACCCAATTGCATCCAAGCTTGCACCCGCCCCACTTCACATCATAATATATCCACTCAGGCACATGAGATTCCACGATTAATGCTGTCTTTGCTGCGTCTCGCATGCTCATAATTAACGGATAGCTTGGTAACCATGATTTTTAGTGACATACATTCATATAATACCTATATTTCAGGTGTAGCGTCACCAGGTTCCGAAAGTGGAAAGTGAATATGCTATCCCGTGTTCACTAACAAACAAACGAAACCAAAGTCCTGTGGCGTTGAAAGGGTGTTCTACATATTTGTGTACGCCCACCGCCTTTTGTGGTGTCATGCCATGAAAGCGACTGTGCGTGCGAGGCTCTCTTCCCCGGGGCAAAAAGCCTCCTCTACATATTCACATCACCCGGAACTGGTGTCGGTTATGTTTTCTTTGTGCATCCAATCCAGCTACACACACACACACACACGTGCCGCAAATAAAAAAAGAGGGGTAGACATGTTAGCACGTCAGTGACATTTCCTTTTTTGAAGCAAGAAAGAGAGGGAATGAGAGGTTGAGAGAAGCATGTGCGCGGTGCGCAAGCTTACCCACGAGCCCTTGTAGTTTCGCAAGCTGGCAGAAACAAAAAAAAAAAAAAAAAAGGAAAGGAAAGGAGGAGACGAGAAGCAGCGGAGGAGAATAAGTAAGCGCATACATAAGAGACAGAGAGCAGAAGAGATGAACTTTTTGAAGCCCTTATCCTTAGCGATCTGGAGGGCCGTAGTAGAGCGGGCGCCGGAGCGGCAGTAGAAGATAATTTTCTGGTCCAGGGCGGGTTTAGGGAAACCTTGGGTTTTGCGGAAGTCGTCCGGGTGGAGATCCATCACTTTCTCGAACCGCGACATGGGGATGTTGACCGACGAGGGGATGCTCCCTTGGATCACTTCCCCTTCTTCTCGCACATCTATCCTATCACATATTCACCCACCCCGTATTCTCTCATCATCAACCTTGAATCCTTCTTTCACCTGATTGATGCAGTCATGTGTGTTGACGAACCTATGAGTAAGACATCCTACCAAAAAAAAAATATAAAAAATAAAACGTCATCCCTTTGTTAATCATGGTGCGTGCCGACGCAATCATATTAGAGACAAAAATAAGACTCAACATCGCTGGGCATTTCGGTGATAGGTTTGAGCTCACGATAGTCGATATCGGTGTGCATTTTCCAGGGAGTGAAGGATGAGGCTAGTCGGCGAGATGAGAGGAGAAGGTTGCGTGGTGAAAGCGTGTGAGCCAGCTGGGATCGTCGGGTGACCTGGGGCTGCGGGCACAGCAAGATGGAGCGAGTACCTGTCCTCGGGTGGCTTGGGCTGGGGATGATGATGCTCCTGAATGGGTTGCTGCCGAGTCTGATGAGGCGGGTCTGGATCTTGGTCGTCATCATCTTCGATCTTTCTTGTAAAAATCTGAGATGAAACAGATTGGGGAGAATTACACCACGGGTGCAGTTCGCTTTGCGTCAATGGGTTTCCAGAACGGTTGGTAGCCGCGAGTGTTATGAAAACGCCCCGAGCCCTAACCCGACGTTCCTGGAACACATCGGCTCAAAAAGGCCGGCGTTCTCCAAACGTCCTGGGACAACAATCCTATTCCGTCCTCCAATCGATTGGAAAACCATTCTGGTTTCCAATTGATCGGAGAACGTTAATCCCACCGTTTTCCCAACGCACCTGGGAAACGCTCCGCATGCCGTCCTCACATCGATTTGAAAACTATTCTGTTTTCAAATCGTTTGGAGAACGGCAAGATAATACGTTGCCAGAACGGTTGACTACTCCGACCGTTCTGGAAGCTACACAATAAATTGATCTGCTCACAGATGGAGCACTCAAATCTCAAAGGACCTGCAGGGGACTCCCTGAAGGCTCCCTACACTGTTTTTTACCCCATCGAGTGGCGGAACTGTATAGAGAGCCGATGGACACAAGGCGATAAATCTGGTTCTCTTTCATGACAGGTTGGCATACACGGCAGAGTGCTGTTCTACCCTGGCTGCACCTGGCCAATGATCAGTGCTGGAGTCTGATCGGTGTTCGAGTCCGATTGGAGTTCAGTTTTGGTGGTTTTTTTTCCGGACCCGGGGCTGCCCGCCCGTGCAGTGCCGTCCTGCCATCGGTTTCAGAACCGATGACAGACGGTTTGGCAGCGTTTTGTGAACGTATTTCCCTAGCGTTCTGGGAACCGTTTTCCATAGACCCAACCAGACACGTCGGGGCGGGCGCACCCGACGAACGTTCTGTGAACCTGAAGCTCAACGATCTCAGAACGCCGGGGTGCACCCGCGGTGTATGTATGCCGATGCCCCGGGGACCCAGCCGACTACCCCCGGGGACAGTATGCACCACCACGGGAGAAAAGACGCAGCGACCGAAAGTGAGTGGGCAACCTGAAAAAAAAAAAAAAAAAAAAAACAGCGATGGCCACCAGAAAATTGGGGAAGGGAAACGACAACGAGACCGAAAACGAGAACGAGAAAGAAAACGAGCAGGAACAGGAAAAGGGAAAGGAAAAGGAGGGGACTTTCCAGAACGAGAAGCGGAGGAGATACCGTAAGTGATCCATGATCCCTGTCTTGGCCACATGGGTCTCAACAAAACACAAATCCTTTATCTCAGGTGTGCCACGGAGCTGCGATCGCTGTCGGACGGCCAAAGTCAAATGCGTCTTCCAGGTCTGCCCACTCTCTCGGCGCATTCTTCTTCGCATGCATGCATGGATGGATGGTCGCTAACCTGTTCTTCGTTCCAGAACGAGCGCTGTGATGCGTGTGTCAAGGCGGGGGCAAAGTGCACGTTTGCGAACCCGGGCAGTCTGACGGAGAGACCGCCCACGTATAAGTAAGTAAATCAACATGTTGCCCATCTCGCCACTTGCAAGATTAACTGGTTAAATTCCACCATCCTGGACCCCTTAGAGATGTGGAACAGCTTCAAGCTCGCATCCGGTCCTTGGAGCGACTCCTCCTCGCTGCAGACCCCGCCATTAACATGAACGATCTGCCCGACCCGGACCTGCTGCTGAGCCAACAACTATCCTCGGCCGCCATCCCCGCCGCTACCGCCACCGCCACCGCCGGCACACGGAGCGCGGACCTCGTGACGTACAAACCGGCGCCAGCTATGATTGTGCTGCCGGCCGACATGCATGGGCTGACGATCCCGTTCAAGACGCCGCTGACGAATGCCCACTGGTGTGAAGCGGACAAGAGCAAGGCGATGGCGGATTACAAGGGTGTAACGATGGAGCCGGAGTGCTACATAGGGCCCAACTCGCTGTTCAGTACGCCCAAGGAAGGGGTCTCGCGGCTGTTCCATCTGGCGGCGGCGGGGGGAGGAGAAACAGGAGGAGCATTCGAGGCGGGTCCCGTATATCCGGTGGACGAGTATCTGTGTGTCTGCCAGGCCGAGTTCTCCGCGAGCACCCAGTGCTTCTACCCGGAGCCCGAGCTGGAGCAGCAGCTCATCACGCTCTACTTCCAACACTTCCACCCCATCCTGCCCGTCATCCACCCGAACAACTTTCGCGCACTGCACCAGTCTGGCCTCGCTCATACTAATAACTCCTTCAGAGCCCTCTGCCTCATCATCTTCTCCATCGCCTCCCGTCACTCAGACGACCCCAGAGTCCAGCTCGACATGACCGGAAGTCAGCAGCCCTGTCGCCAGTTCTCAGGCTTGCGCTACGCTTACGCCTGCTACGTCACCCTCTTCCGCCTCGCCGACCACCAGACTAATCTCTTCGATCTGCAAGCCTACGTCCTCATGACCATCGCCTCCTTCTCCGCTCTCCAGCCTATGATCTCATGGATCTTTGTCGAACAAGGCTTACAATGTGCTCAGGTCAGCTCCTCCTCTTTCTCTCTCAGATTTAATTTCTATCAGCCCCCCCCCCCCCCCCCCCCCCCTCAAACTCATGCATGCCCTTTTGGACACTTACAGGAATCAGGCGCTCATCGCGAGATCCATTCTCGCTGGAATGCAAATCCTCTCCAGGACTACCTGCGCCGTCAGGCGTTCTTCCAGCTGTACGAACTGGACCACAAGATCAGTGCGATGCTGGGGAGGACGCCATGGATGGAGGCGGAAGACTTTGACCTCAGTTTAGTTGCATGTTCTACCTGTAGAGAGACAGTAAACTGATTTTCTTTGTGTGTTTAGAGCCACCGCTCGCCCAGCCGGATGACCCACTGGGGATGTTTGTGAATCCGTACACGGCTGTGAGCCGGGCGGTGTACGAGATGTACACGAGCTACGATGTGGTGCGGGTGTCGCTGCTGCAAGTGGGGTCGCTGCAGTCGATGCTGCCGCTGCTGAACGTCATGAAGACGGGCGCCGGCCAGCACCAGCCCGGCGGACAGGAGTCCCTCCGCGCCCTCAAAACCCTCGTCGACCAGATCGACCACCATGCCACTAAGTGGTTCGACCAGCTCCCACCCCTCTTGAAACGCTCTAACGTCGAATCAGGACCCGAACAGCTCATGTTTTCCGTCCTCCTTACCACGTCAGTCCTTTCTCTTGATCATCATCACCCGCACACACAGACCCGTGAGAAAGCTGATACCATGACAAAAAAAAAAAACATGAAAAAGGTCGTACTACGAGCTACAGCAGCTGATACACCAGACGTTATTTAGCTACGAAGAGGGCACGGAGCGAGTGAGTTCTGAGCGGAAGCGGGGGAAGAAGCCGCACATGAAGCGATGCATCAAGTATGCGGTAGCGGGGATCCAGGAGATGAGCAAGCTGCGGCTCCGGGGGCTGCTCACCAGCACCTTCTTCTGGCTCCCCGGACGCATCCTCACCGCCGTCGTGCTCCTCATCTGCTCCCTCCGGAAACAGCGGAACGCTATCTCCCGCCTCGAGGACCGCATGCGCAGAGACTATGTCGCTCTCGGGATTCTCATCCTGGACGACCTCGCACCCAGGTTAGCCCTTACATTACTCTTACGTCCCTGTTGTATGCTGATAGTGCTGTCTTTTGTCTGTCCCGGGGTTTTTTTGTTCGTTTTCCTCAGTGCGCACATGGCCTACACGTATTCCAAGATCTTGAAGATCCTCGTCGAGCTGCTGGATCAGGAGAACCCGAGTGTGCTGGAGTCGCTAGCGAGTCCGGGAGGCGGGGGCGGCGCGTTCAGCAGCAGCAGTGCGACGGAGTCGGACGGGACTCCGGCGGGTGCGCCGCCGCCGCCGCCGCCGCCGCATCCGTATCCGCCGCCGCCGCCGCCGCTCGAGCAGCCCAGCCCCTCCGCCGCCCATCTCGCGTCCGCCGCCGCTGACTGGGACCCCGTCCATCTCGCCGCTTTCTCTCACCACCTCGCCCCCACCCAACTCCCCCACTCTCCCCCTCACCCTTACGAGTACCCCGCCCCCCCGTACTCGTGACTTCTCTCCCGCTACACTCCCCTTCCCCTGTTTTTTTATCCCCACCTCTCTCTCCCTCTTTTCTCCACATATGCCCCTTTCTGGATACCTCCTTTCTGAATACCCCCTTTCTGAATACCCCCTTTCTGAATACCCCCTTTCTAAAATCGCTTCGTCGCCTCGATGCCCCGCGCGATCATGGACGCTCTCTCTTTTCCTCTCTCGATCATCTTGCCGGCGCATCCTGCGCTTGCATATACCCGCTCTCCTCCCGTCCCGTCTCGCATCTCTCTCTCTCTCTCTCTCTCTCTCTCTTCTTGCCTGTTTTATCTCTATATATAAGTGTGCGTGTGTATGTGTGTGTATGTGCGTCTGTATGGATTGTATTAAGGATTGCTGAGGGTATGGGTGGGTGGGTGTCACATGGAGCATGCAGTTTTCGAAGACAGATATTGTGTGTGTATATTTATAACTTATGATAGTGCGGCCAGCTTGCGTGTGCAGTGTTTGTTTGGATAAAGAAAGAAAGAAAGAAAAAATGCTTGGTTAGATAAATATACCCTTCTTTTCTCTCTCTCGTGTGCACTCCGTCTTGCTCGTGACACTTATTTACAAATATGCTTGCAGGGTTGTTTTTTCAACGGGATGGATATGTTCTCCGGCTTGAACAAGGTGGAGAGATTCTTTCGTATCACCACAACACAACACACATCCCACTTCACCAGTGGTCGCGTCAGTGTGTCTGTCAAAAGATGGGGGCTGCCCGAGGGGTTCACAAATCACACCTGTACAGTGCCCTCCCAGATGTTTATGGCCCACTTCATTTGATTCCCAAAGCTCAACACACAAGGTTGAAGTCATGGAGGGTTGGCAAAATTATAGAGAATGGTATCAAAAGAACAAATAAAAAAAAAAAATCAAATCTGTCTTCATCACCTTCAAATTTATACTGTTTTTTCCAGTAATCTCCCATTTTGATGAAGTTTTAATAGTTTTCCAAGAAAAACAGAATGAATAGAATGACATCTGAGAAAAATGATAATGAATGCAGAAAGATGAAGAAAAAAGGAGTTTCAGGCCTTTTTATATCAGCTTTGATTGGGTATTAACCAGTCCTGATTTGCACTGGAAGCAACAAAAATATCCATTTCTGATGGTTTTGGCCACACACTCAAGAGTGGAAATTTTTTGGTGTTGATTTTTTTTTTTTCATTTTTTTTTTTTTTTTTTTTTTTCATTTCTTTCACATGCCATACTACCCATTGTGATTTTGATTTATTTTTTTGGAAGATTATTAAAGATTTTGAAACACTGTCAATTGATATGAAAAAAAAAACATGTAATTTTTTTTTGTTGATGCAAATAATTTTTATTTTGTGATAATCATTCTTTTGAAACCATGCTCTATGATTTTGCCAACCCATCATGACTTCAAACTTATGTTTTGAGTATTGGGGATCAAATGAAGTTGGCCATAAACATCTGGTAGGGCGCTGTACATAATGTTGATGTTAATCCTCTCAAGAATGTACATATTGCTTTTTTTCAAAAAAAAAAATGCCTAGAGTGGTGGGGCCCGTGGTGGTGATGGTGGGAATAAATCAGTTACGCTCAATGGGTTTCCTTACACAACACAGCAGTAGCAGCAGCAGCAAAAATCACATCTGATTAAACATTAAGAACAGCAAGGGAGAAACAGACAAAGGATGATGGACTCGGCTTCGTTTTCTCAAGGGTATATGTAGAAAAGAATATGTTGATGGTGATGATGGTAGATCAAAATAAAGTGGGTTTCTTTTTCAAGATAGCGTACTTTTTTGTCTTTTTTGAGAGAGAGAGAGAGAGAGGAAGGGATGTATTCTTTGATCAGGCGATGTGTTATTCACAGTTGGAAAAAATCAAGACCGTCAACCAAAAGTGAGTCAAAAAAGAAAGGATATGAGTTAGCGGATGGATGGTAGCAGCACAGACGGCAGCAGGGAAAGCAGGATCAACAGCGCCATGAATGAGGGAGGCGCAGAAGGGACGGCGCCGGATTTGTAGGTGGATGAGGGCGGCGGGGCTTTGATGGACTGAGCGCACATCTGGTTGATCTGGATTGTTTAGTATGTCAAGGTGTGTGCGGATATAGAGGTTTGGGTTTGTTAATATATTTATATAAAAAAAAAGCAGGCGGATGGTGGTGGTGGTGGGAGACGCAAGCAGACGCACGTAGGGCGGGTTGATCGGGCAGCAGCTGTCCTCGTGTCCCGGGTAGCTCGGCTCCACGCCCAGGTTTGTCAGGTTAGACCAGCCGGCCCACTCCTCACACGACACCATACGATAGTCGATATTCCCTAACATCATATATATATATATATATATATATATATGAGCATACATGTTTTTTTTTTTTTTTTTTTTTTTTTGGGAGGGCAGATTATAGGACGGTGGGCTGGGAGACTCAACAGACGCCAAAGTCGCTGTACCCGTACGTCTCCGCATCCGAGGGGAAAAATGACATGTTCAGTGCGGGGGACGGGAGGGCGAGGTCGAAATGGATCTGGTAACCAAACTAATGAAAGACAGGCAGGGGAAATGCGAGGTAAATGGTATATTAGCAAGTTTTTTTTCAGGAATAGGTTTAAAGGATGGAGAGAAAAGAAGCACCTTGTTACTGCCTCTCCGGGAAGCCTGACAGAATTCCGGGGAGGGACATTTGTCGACGATTTTAACGACGACGGAGGGTTTAGGGTCGTGCATGACGAACGGGGGCTGGACGCCGTTCGCGGAGCGTAGGGTGAGTTGGAAGCAGCGGCCGCACCCGGGGCCGGGGCCGATGCTTGCCCGCTCGTCCCCGCTGTATGCCAGCGCACTCAGCGCCGCCGTCGGGTAATAGCTCGCCCCGTACGCACATCCGCACCTGCAGTCAATCATCAACATTCCCTCAGATTCCTTCCCTCCGCGTCAGCATCCCCGCGCTTGTGGCTTCTCTTTCTTCAATCACCCCCCCCGTCTTGGTGACTTTTTTTTTTTTTAATTTTTTGGGACTATGTCTCTTCAAGGAATTGAATCGTAAGGCTTACGAAGCTAGGAAGTTCAGAGGTAAGTCGTAGTGCGTCAAGCTCGCAGGACCAGCTGGGGGCATCTTCCACGCCATTCTCTTGTTCTTCAAACTTCTTCTTCTTTCTTTTCGTGTTTTGGTGGATTTTGCAAGGTGTTCTTGCTCTTGTTTATAATGTGGAAACGAGTGAGAAGCGCAATGGCTCAGATATCTCAGGTGTTGTGAAGCGTATATATATAATAGGTATCCAGAAGATGGACAGTGTTTCTTTTTGGGTTTAGTTCATGTGATTGAGTGTGTTCTTCTTCATGTGCGAAGAAAGGAGTGTTTCGGTGTGTTGGATCTGGAGTGTGTTGGTGACCGACCCCCGTGGATCGGTTGATGATGGAAGTCGAGATGGAGAAGTGGGGAATCCGAAATATTTATGTATGATCTTGTGTTTCTCTCGGTTGGATGGTTCTTGTCCACTTGCAAGTTGGCACTCATATTATTGGTGCTCATGTCTCTCTCTCCCAGTGTTCAGTCTCGCACTCGTTTAGTTTAGTTTAGTTTCGTTTCGTTTCGTTTCGTTTCGTTTCGTTCGAAGCAGTGCGTTCCACTTCGACTTGGCGAATCTAATTTCCAAATGCAAGTCATCACAAGCATTCACTACATAAGTACATAGTGTACGAAAAACCTCAGAGTCAACTGCGCAAGTCATTCACTCAAACTGGAACATCAACAGAGTCGAGCTGGATACAAATTTGAGCATCATTTTTTTTTTTTTTTTTGGTGGGGGAGTCAAAGTTGCACAACTGTCATAACACGGTGAGGCACCTCCCTTCGGGGGGGGGCGCTCCACGGGGGTCCCGCCTCCTCCCAGAAAGGAGGGCTTGTGTTAATAAGTTAGGGTGAAGAGCATCTTCTCTTGCATCCTCAATCTCCAACTTTTTTTTATTTTTAAAGTGCAGATTTGATTTCACATTGCGCACTATATTTTATGCCCACATTTACATACAAAAAAGGGCATCCAATGGCCAAAAACTTCTTGCAAAGAGGGACAAAATGCCTGATGACTCAGTTTGGCTGGGGTTTTAAGCTAACAGGTAGAAATGAGAATAAAGTAAAGAGGAAGGAGTGAAAGGGGGTCTAGATTAGGTGTTCCAACGACGTCACTTTCGGCTTTGGACATCTTGTTTCAGTTGTGGGCAGGCTTCTGACCATGGGGGGTGCACGTATCTTTCCTCAAGGGTATTGACGGGTGTCTTTGAGGCTGTTTTTTCCTGCGTGATGCATATACAGCATTTGATTGGGGTGGTTGTAGGTGTTGTACAGGCAGTTGAGTCGTGATTGCCGGTGCATTGTTTGCAGAGTGGGGAGTTTTTACACCAATGGGCTGTGTGTCCAATTTTCCGGCATTGGTAGCATTGTGGGATTGATTGGGTGTAGTGTGCGCCTCTGTATAGTTTGTTTTGGAGGAAGAGCCCAGTTTTCTCTATTTTCAGCGCAATATCTTTGTTTAGTAAATGTAAAACTAATGGACCATTATTTTTTCCTTTTTTGACTGGGTCACCCAACCACCGAGCTGACTGAATCAGAGATGGGTTGATCCAATTTTGCCTGCCGAGTTCTTGTAAATGTGTAGGGTTTGCTGGGTCAAAGTGAGTTGGAAGCGCATGTAGGATGACAGGGAATCTAGTAGGGAGTGTTTTTAGTTTGGCGCAGACTAATTCTGTCCATATATGTTTGTTAGCCAGTAGCCATTGGGCTTGAGGTCTGGTAGCCGTGAAGATTTTTAGGTCTTTTGATGGGAGCCAAGCAATGCTGGCAATCTCAATGATCTGGGAATTGACTGTGGCATTGATTGATTTCAGTGCGTGGTTGATTTTTGAGGTGATTTTGGGAGCCAAGATTGAGTCAAGCGCCACAAACCCCAGTGGAGTGCGTATTACAACACTAGCCTTCTTAAACTTGTTTATTTCTGTGTTGGTTGGTATCGGTGGTTGTTGAGGAGTTTTCTTCTTCCTATGGGTTTCCTTATTAGTGATTGCGGCCCAAGTTGGGGGCTGTGGGGATATTCTGGTCATTGTTCAACGTTCCAGGTGATCTAGCCGGTCAGCTATTTTTTCCAGTATTTGTTTATCGGGGTCGGATTGTTCAACCGGGCTGATTTTCCCAAGAAGATTCTTGAGCGAGGAGACCCGGGTTATCAAGGTGCATATCTGTTCAAAGTGTAGAGTGTGTGTGGGGTTTTTGCTTGAAACTGAGTCCGCTAGGTAGTTGAAAATACTATTGGCTGTCTTAATGGCTGATTCTAGGGGTGTCTCCTGTAGGAATCCTGTGGGTGGGGGAGGTGGATCTGGGGCAGGCAATGGGGCCATGGTGTTTGTTGTTTGGCCGGTCTTTGTGATGGGTTTTGAAGGGTGAGAATGTGGTTCAAAGCAAAATCCGAGAGGTGCACAGATTCTGGCAGCCACCAATCTCCAGCTTAACCCAATCCCCTTGCTTCAGAGGGCCAGGTATTGCCTGGTGGCGCAAAGCGCCCCTTGCCCTGCAAGGCCTCCAAAGGAGGGGCTTGTATGTTATCCCGACATTTTGGCGTGAGCGTTTTCAAGGATTTGGTGGGGGTTTTTTTGCATTCAACTTTTTACCCACTTCTGCTGGTGTGTTGCTAATGCCTTTTTGGCATCTCACACAGTAAGATGAGGCACATGTTTTGCCGTCCTCCTCATGCTTTTACACCGTGCCTTTCCCAAGGCAAGCAACTACAAAGATTCAGATTTTTTTTGTGTTCAGCAACTTGTGTCACACCACAAAGAACATAATTCTGCAGGGTTTCATGTATTGAGAACAGTAGAGGACTTCCCTTCAACTCTGTAGGGGTCTACAGAGTCAGATCTGTAGAATCAAAATCAAATGTGTGGCTTCAAAAGCAAAAATTACATCACCCTGCAAAAATTGGTAAAATAATTTAGAGTTTGTAACTCTAGATCTGAATCTGTAGCAACCTACAGATCCCAAGGGAAGTCCTCCAGTATGGATGTACATCTTCCCATAAAGCATATTAACACATGAAATCAACAATTTTTGTTGTGCAATTTGCTGAGGTGTACAGTACCAGTACTACTGAGCGCCTTTTACTGGCACCTGCAAGTACATATTTAACAAAGTCGGGTTGTGGAAAATCCTGTGGTTTTTTGTAAAATCCTCTGGATAGAGAGAACTACTCAGTGGATTAGGATTTTGAGAAGGCTAAGTGAAAGCCAAGATGCCTGGCTATCTTGACTCCACCCCAATGGACTCTCAGACTTGTAGTCTTGGTTCTATATCACATTGATGACAAAATGTTGTGAAATAGTTGCAATTACAGGAAGCACCCACGCGCAAATCTTGACATAACTCATAAGCTTCTCCTACAGAGAGCCCTGCGGGCGGGTACCCCATTTGAGAGGCTTGGTTAGGCTAGCCTCAATCTCATGGATGAAGACTTGCATGATAGCAGTGGTCATCAGAATATTCATGATAGGCAGCTTGATCACGGACAGTAGTTTCTGCAACCCGTCAAGCGCGGCTGCACAGATGCTGTGCACACTTTCAATCACACTGCACAGTTTGCAAGCCTCATAATTTCATTCTGACTGAGAATCTTTGGGAGGAGGAGAAGCTTACTGATTGGATGGCTTGCAGATAGTTTTTCCTACTTTGTCAGCTAATGCACAGAAGGGGAAACTTGCAGTGTTTTCTGAACAGCATCACCCAACAAGTGATCAAGCAGGATAGTGAAGGAGGGTTGCTAGAATGACACTATGTAGATATATATAATATTTTGAAGCTACATAATGTTGTGGTAGTCTACATTCTGGCACCTCAATTGATCATTGGTTTGAACATGTGTTCCTGAAAGTTCATATTGCTAGCTTTAAGAGTTGAGGAGTCCAGTCGTGAAACATCTGGTTCCAGGTTCAATAGCAACACAGCAAAGGCAGGGAGGTTTCTTCCTGCCAATGGCAAATCCTCCTTAGCAGGTGGGTAAACACAGTAAAAATATGAAACATCTCAAAGAGGATTTCTCCTGTGAGATTGAGTACATTCTGTGCTGACCCTAGCTGACAACAGTGCTTTGAGCCTTCTCAAGGCACCTCTGTGTGACTGCTCACCTGCAAACTGCAAAAGAAAGACAAAACATGGGGTCACATCAAACTCATGCAAATGCATACAACAAATTCTTGTTTTTTTTTTGGGGGGGGGGGGGGGCTACAGCCCTGGAGCTGTTGGAAAATATGGTCTGGGGGTTGATCCAACCACTTTTATTTTTGCTTTCTTTGCTTGTAGATGTGAGATTAGTTGGCCTGTTTACTATTTTGAACTTGGAATGAGTTAATATGTATGGACTGGTGGCCATATCATGCAATATTTATAGCTCACATTTATGCATACGCAATTTGTATATATTTATATGTGTGTGAGGATTGGTTTGCCTCAGTTGTGCCTCATCTGTGCTTGCTAATGCTTTTGATCCAGCAAGCTTGACCCAATGATTCTTATTGAAGGTCCCCATACATAAACAAGGAATAGTAAGCCAAAGCAACACCAAAGTTTTTGTTGAATTCTCCTGTTTCTTGTCTACTCCTCCCTAAATTCCTTTCACTTTATTCTTCTAGTCATCTTGAATCAGATCAGATTATATATGCCCAGTAGCCTGTTTTCAGTTGTTTTTTGAGTTCCTTCTGAGTCAAATTTGAACCTTAAGGATGAATAGCTCATACCAACTACTCTTGTCTCTTTGGCAGATTCTTCTTTTTCCTGATTTATTATTTGATCCTTAAAAGCTGATTGATTGGAATCAACGCCTCTGATTATTTGTGGTTTAACTCCTGTTTTTTCTTGATTAACTAATTCTTCCTGACTAAAAGAGAATGAGACCGTCCTGTCTAGATTGTTTCTTCCAAGAACTCATCTGTTTATTCCTCTCAGTTTTTATTCAATTTGGTTCTTTTATCCATTTTTCCGAACCACATTTTCACCGCATGTACCTAGTCAATTTAAACCAGCCTAGCTACTCCTTAATAAAATCATTGGTTCTCCCACTCTTTTTCCATGAGCCTTTCCTAAAAAGACTTCCAATCTTTTTGCGCCACCATTCTCAACAATCCTTTCCTTACGTCAACAGCTTATAATTTCAACAGTTTCATGCTATTCAACATAGAAATGGAAACATGAAACAAAACAACGCTTCAGCTGAAATTGTTTTGTTTTCAGAAACTTGAGGTAGATGAAATTTAGCAACAGAGCAAAAAGAAAGAGTAGTGCAAGGAATGAAACATGAAAAAGAAAATACTAGAGTAACTAATACCTTCATCCAAACATGGTTTAGCTATAAGACAAAAGGATGAGAGCAAAATGGAAGGAACAATGGAAAGAAGGGACAAGGACCAAGAAAACTGGGAGAACAGGATTATCAATTAGCAGATCCAATCAGAGGAGAGAAGTGACTGACACATACATCCAGAGCTGGCAGAGGCTGCAATCAAGATATTGTGCTGATCTTGGTGATCCTTTGGAAGGGCACCAGCGAAGAGAGTCAGATGGTTGAGAGATTGCAGACTGAGAAGGATGTTTTGAAAACAAGGCAAGTCAAAGTGAGTGAATTGGTGGAACTGAATATTAGTCAAAAGAAGAGATAAGAGCTAGTATTGCAAGACAAGTGAGTTCCCCAGAGGAGATTTGTCCATTTTTAGTCTTTGAGATAATAGAGGCAAAAAAGGTTGAGAAGGTGGGCTGAGAGGTTGAGGTGCAATATGTGGGGTTTTGGGCATGGACGTCCAAAGAACTTATTGATAAATGGAGTTTATAATCAGGGGGCTTGAGATTTGTGAGAGTGTGATCTGGAGGGACCAACTACACTTATCCTGACAGAGAGGAAAACAATTGGAAAATTAATGGTGATTCCATATGGCATCCAAGCTCACCACAGCAGCTCCTTCCATTTGAATGTGTCATTCCAAGCTGTACTTATTTGTGATGCCCTTAGATTATTCCTCTTTTTCAAAAATACAGAAAGCCTTCAGAATTCAGATGGGTACCACAAAGAGAAAGAGAAAGAAAATGGTTTTTCCCAAGTGAAAACATATATAAAACCCCCACCCAAGCACAGAGGTGCCTAGTGGAACTTGTGGATTACTCATTGCTAGATAGGTAAACTCTGCACTGGATGAATAAGGAGGAATTTTCCTCTGCAGACCAGTACAGACCATACTTACAACCAGTCAAGAAGGAATCCTCCTTGGTGGATCATGGACTGCACCAATAGCTAAGGAGGAATACTTTTTGGCTCGTAGGCACAATCTAAGGTGTGGGCAGATACCTTCTTGGTGTCAGCCTTAGAGACACCACAGTTGCCCAAAAGGCTTCAAAATTTTTATTCTCATATTCTCCTCATTAATGTGCTCATTTTCATATAATAATATATATAATTTGTTGTGAAGAAGTGTGAAGTAATTAACCTTAAAGTTCACACAACATCTAATTATTTTCTGAGTTCAAGTTCATATTGCATATTCATTCTGATCAACATGGTTCATCCCCCTCAGAGTTGGGCAGATGAAAATTTTCATCATCATCTCATCAACCAACTCAGAAGAAAACTAGAAAATCTGGATGATCACTACTCACTACTCAGAAGGTCCCATCATTTCCCCTCATTGTCACGTCGTTGTAATCTGGTTTCATCTGTCTGACTAGTAAGCAGTCTTACCATTTTCTCTTTTCTTCAAGTTCATCTTGAGCTTGATCTTATTACCCCCCTTTTCTTTCTTCTCTTTCTCTTCATCATAAAGAGGCAGCATCATCATCAATCCCTGAAAGATCACCATCTTCATCTTAGTTCTGTGGAGCTTTTCATCCACACAGGTTTCCTTGTAAGTATCCTTTGCCTCAGGAATAAAAAATAAGGCAGTCCCTGACTGTACCTTCTCCTGTTTCTCAGGCTGAAGAGACTGTGGCTCTGCCCGGTTCTGTTACTCCTGCTCTCTTAGAGATTGAGCTCTTCTCTAGTCTATTCAGACTCATCATTATCATTCTTCATTCCTCCTCTCTTGTCATCATCCCTTCCTGGAATATAGATTTGTTCCCCCCATATCTTGTGCCCTGTTGTCACATAAGAGAGCCAGGCTCACACTTGGACTGGGTTGTGCAGAAGCTTGGGAAGAATTGCTTTGGACAGCCTCCATCCAAGTATTTTGCCTTTCACATTTTTCCTGGATTTTCCTCCCGCCGTGGAGGTGCTCTTTTGGTAGATGTATACACAGCAGGATGAGTCCCCAACTTTGGGAGCGGCCCTGTGACAGTGTGGTTCCCAGCTGTTCAAGGGACTGTGCCACACACCCCAGGGGAAACATCTGGAAAACCCCCCCGTGTTGTCAATAGTGCCGCTCCTGGGATGCAACTGTTCTTGGGGTAGGTAGATGCCCCTCTGTTGGCCTTGGGCCTGTTTGGCAAGATAAACGCCCCTGTTCCACAACTGGTCTCAGTGTACGGACCGGCCACTACAATGGGCCTTTGGCCCCATTGGTGCCAGGCGGGCCCCAGTGAAATCCTTGCAAGTTGCAATTTTATTCCTCACAAAGTGTGTCAGAATGAATTCAACCAAGCAAATAACTTCAAAAGGTCATTTTTATTGAACTTTTTTTTTTTTTGGAAAAAAAAATGACTTGTCCAAAAAAAAATTCAAGTGAGATTAGTAACCCCGGGAGGTGAGGGGCGTTATAGCACTTGATTTCATGGGTATGAAATGGTTGATGTCCTATTGGTCATCATGCCCGGTGGGCAAGGTTGAGTGGACTGCAGCACTGCCTGGTGCTAACAGTTCAGGGTCAAGCCCCAACAAGGGTGTGTTTGGTGGCTTCAGGCACTGCCCACCTGCATGCCGGTTTAGCAAATCATCTTTTTTTTCACAATGATGCTTCAGCATGACTTGATGGGACGCTACGCGGAAGCCAACATGACAACGGCAGGAAGTACATAGAGCCCGTGCGGCGGTGATTTGCTCCGCGCACTTCAGATGGTTCCGGTTTGCCCAGTCACCGGGGCATCCCAGGGACGACATATTTGCCCTTGCTTAGGTCTTTCTGTAGCTTTCTGTAGATGCCAACCTTTCTCCCAGTCTCCAGTTGCAGAGGTAGAAAGCAGTCTTGCCCATCAACAAAATGAAATGCCTTGTTATATTAATAGCCATTTTTTCCTTAAAATTGTCTCAATGAATGGCAGCAGTAGTGCCCATTGCTTCCAAGCAAGCTCTGGCGGTAGATAGATCTGCCTGTGACACCCGTAGTCTCAGCAAGATCCAATGCATGAATCTGAAAGAATCTTGAGAAATGCGCAAGGAGTATTTAGAAGAAAAAAAACAGTTGATTCTCATTGTTGCAGATGTAAGTCAAAAACAACTTGGACATGATGCACGATGATTGTGAATTTTGACTGATCACTAATGTGCATGAGTTGTTCGGTTTTAATCAAGCCGCAAAAGCAAAATGACAACTAGAAAAGAATCAACGCAGTTTTGTCCCGTCTCACTACTGCCCCTAAAAATGAGGTTTGGATGGTAACCAGTGGCAAGGTGAGGTTCATTGAAGGGCCCTATGGTTGCATCAACAATCTCAATTTGGCTGGTGAGAATGGGATAGAATTCAGCTTACAAAACAAGGCATCTGTAAAACTTCCAGATGAACGCCTGCTTGACAAAAAAAGCTGTTCAGTTCATTGAAGGTATGCCAACATTTTTATCAAGCAAATCAAGTGGATTCTTAAAACGTTTTCTGTTTATTTAGGGGCGTTGATAAAAAACCCCGGTAAAACCGCGCCTACACGCGGTTTTACGGGGGGGCGACGTCGCTGCCACCGGCGATCTGGTACAAGCTTGTACCAGCTCGCCGAGGCGTTGTTCCTCGGCAAGCAGGTACCAGCCTGCACCTGCTTGCCAAGGAATAGCTCCTCGTCAGGCTGGTACGAGCTTGTACCCGCACGGCGAAGAGTTATTCCTCGCCGAGCAGGTCAAAGCCTGTACCGGCTTGCCGAGAAATAACTCCTCGGCGAGCTGGTACAAGCTTGTAACAGCTCGTCGATGAGTTATCGCTCGGCGAGCAGGTACCAGCTTGCACCTGCTCGCCGAGGAATAGCTTCTCAGCGGGCTGGTACAACCTTGTACCAGCTCGGCGAGGATTTATTCCTCGGCGAGCCGGCACAAGCCGCTCGCCGGGGGCAACGACGTCGCCCCACGGTAAAAACGCGTGTAGGCGCGGTTTTACCGGGTTTTTTTATCAACGCCCATTTTCATTTGTAACATAGAAATTAAAAATTAAAAATGTTACCTCTAGAGGTATTTCTTGGATGTTTTGAAGCTTTTCTTTTCTACTAAAGAAACTCTTTATGAAGATTTTGTAGTTGCTGGTTAATTAGCATTCAGGGGAATCCATATTAATTGATGGTTTCCACACTATATTGTTGCTTTGGCTGATCCTATTTCTTCATTATGTTCAATTCTTTCTGCTATTTTCTTGCTTGTTCATTTTTCAATCTTCTTCAGCCCTCATCCTTTTTCCTCTCTTCTTCATCACAGTGCTTTCTTGTTTCTTCTTCATCCTTCCTTCTTTCTTCATACTTTCCTTCATTTGCATCCTCTTTTGCATCTTGTTCTTCCTGATTGAATATGTTTTTCATCACTAGATTGGCTACTCTCTTGCATAGAAATCAGTCAAAAATCTTTCAATTGCACAAGAAATTTTTGAATTTCCCTCAAGTTCATTCTCAGTCTCATCTGTTGAATTTTTTGGACACATGGGTTAAAATTGGTTTTGATGACTTGTTCAGACAATTCTTGGTCAAGCAGTATAAATTGACTTGCAATTTTAAAGTTTTGAAATGAGCTTTAAAGTGGCTGAGCTGATGATTGAACAAACTTTGGAGGTTCCAATCAGGGTGTTTCTTGTGAGGAATTCAAGAGTTTCTTTATTTTCATTGGTGTATCAAATAATTTATCAAAAAAAATACTAGGTGATGGTCACTTCTTTTCCATTTGAGAGGTGGTTTGGGCAGTAAATTTTTGGCTAACTGGAACAACCCTGACCAGTTGATATGAAGTCTGGAAGGCGCACAATTGGCAGGGTTTTATCATTATTGGTTCAGATTGGCGCAGTACGGCCGTCTCAAACCATATCTCCAGTCAAGGAAAATGACAATTTAGGACCGGTAGTCCGAGTATGTAATATTTCTGCTCCATTCCCTCACCTCGCGCTCCCGCCACCTAAAGCGTATCACTCAGCTTGCTTTCCATCACACAAAGCACATGATATTGAGAGCGTCCTGATACATATTCATGTATGGTATGTATCTTGCTGGGAGATGTGAATAATAGAGGTGAGGAGCCTGTTTGCAAGAGAGGGGGGCTCGTTATAATTGATGATGTCGATATCTATGACCATGCGAACCATTATATAGATTTAGAGGGTGTGGTTGATGTGAATCGTTTTAGGGATCAACTCGCCGGTTGTTTGGCACTAAGCACCCTGAATACATCTGGCCACGGCCATTCTTACTTCTCACCTCAGGCTGATATGTTGCGTAGTCCATATATATATCATTTTGGGTAGCAGTGAGGAAAATATTCAGATGATGATCAGCTCCTCGAGCGTGAGTTTGTTACGAATCATATGGCCGTTGACTGTGCAATTGACAACGATGACCATGGATTGAATATAGGAGGGGGGTCTCTCGGACACCGGTTCGCATGATCACCTTGTGCAATCACTCAAGCGGTCTTCCACCTTCTTAACCGTTGTTTTACGGTGGACTGGTCCTCACTGTTGAGTGAGTACATAATTGGTTGCGTGTGGTGAACCGATGCTGGCGCTTGGCACTGCCACCTACATAGTAGAGATGGAAGTGGTGTACATAAATACATACACTGTATGTATACATGTATGCGCATCCCTACGCTTATGTAATCACTCCGCCCGCAGAGCCAGTCTGGTCGTGGGGTCACTTTTCTCGAGAACTTTCCCATCGACGCGACGTCAGTCAGACGCAGCCTGACTTGGCACTACTGTACTTTATTATAAAGACAGCATCAGCCGGAAAAGAGGCTCCCCGCGAAGGATCAAAAACCTACCCAAAACTGGTCAACAAGCAAAGAACCACTTCCCACTCATCACTGCACCTTCACCTCAGATTCAGATGGCCAAACTGGTCACCGACACCAACGGGCGGCCCCCCTCCAAACGAGTCATCTCGGAGTCATCGTCCGAGGAAGACACCCCAATCGTAAGTCGCCTCCCTCTTGAAGAAAGAATAATGAGGAAAACCTTGAACTGAGCAAAAATGGGTTCGGCCTTACAGGTTAAACGCTCAAAGTCCGACTCCAAACCAACTCAAGTCCTCCTACCGACGCCCTATTCAGAACCAAGCCAGGGTGCACCCACATCATCTGCCCTGTCTAGTGCGGATGAGGATGGACCCGATGAAGAAGACACTGAGAAAGATCAAGACACGAAGAAAGAGCAAGATGAGGCACTCGTAGAGGACAGCAGCGACGATGACGATGACGATACGCCGATCGCCAACTCAAACTACAAGCCAACACTGGAGACGAAACGGTCGATCGATGAAAGCAGCGCTTCTACTACCCTTACTACCAATACAGACCCTCCCAGCCGCCAAAACGGAAGAAAGCGAGTCAAGGTCAAAAAAGAATCTCAGTCCGCAGTTGACTCGTCTTCCGACGACGACCAGCCCCTGGTTTCTCGTCAACCTGAAAACGGTAAACCTGCTACCGGTAAATCTGCTACCACCAAACCGGCTACCGCCAAACCATCGGCTACTTTATCCAAACGGAGAACCAGGTCTGTTTTCGTGTCTCTCATCATACTATCCAGCCACTCCACTAGGTCTGATACATGTATGTCGTTTTTTCGGTCCCAGTACCAGGAAGGTGGAACAGTCGGATTCTGACGATTCCAGTCCATCAATTCAAACAAAACCAACCAAGCCTAAGCCAACCAAAAAACCAAGAGGATCCAGGAAAGCAACAGGAAAGCAACAGCCCGCCAGACCCGAAACTCCCCAGCCGCGAACTAACCAGGGAACGACGAATCAGGAGCAAAATGAGGAAGCGGAGAATGACGAGTACAAATGGTGGGAAGAGAATAAGGATGACAACAGCCAGAAATGGACCACCCTCGAAGTAAGCTTGGTTCTGCTCCGATTTGAATATTCATCAAAAAAAGCTCATCTCGCCCCTACCTCCTCCCACATTCCATCCTCATAGCACAACGGCGTGCTTTTCCCGCCAGACTACACACCGCTTCCTAGCCACGTCAAGATGAAATACAATGGCAAGAGCGTCGATCTCCCCCCTGAATCAGAAGAGGTCGCCTGGTTCTTTGGATCGATGTTGAACAGTGACCATATCGAAAAACCTACTTTTGTTCGGAACTTTTTCAATGACTGGCGCGAGGTTCTAAAGCAACACCCACCTGTGCGTCCCGTCGATTGTCTTGTTCGCGTTTACTCACCAGATGTAGACTGAACACGCTGATGATTTCGTATGTATCGTTGTATGATTTGATTGGGCAGAGGGACGGAACCAAGATCACAGACTTCTCGAAATGTGACTTCACACCCATGTTCGAATACTTCCAAGCTGAAAGGGAGCGGAAGAAAGGCATGACGAAGGCAGAGAAGGATGCGATACGCATAGCAAGAGACCAGCTAGAAGAAAAATATCGGACGTGTATTTTAGATGGAAGGGTCGAACGTGTCGGCAACTTTCGTGTTGAACCGCCGAGTCTTTTCAGAGGTCGTGGTGATCATCCTAAGACGGGAAAACTCAAGGTGAATAGCTGATGATCATTGATCAGACCATCATTCTCCGCAACCCGTTTTGCATTTGTAGAATACTGATCGCGATGGTATTGATCAGAAACGGGTTATGCCCGAAGAGATTCATATCAATTGTAGTGCCGACAGCAAGGTTCCTGACCCTCCAGCAGGTCATCGTTGGGCTGAGGTAGTACATATTCCAACTGCCAGTTGGTTGGCATACTGGAAAGAGAACATAAACGGTGCGGACGACTTGTCTCCAGAGGATGATTCTTTTTCAACACAGCTAACGACTGACTTGTGTGTGATCTTTTTTGGTACAAGGGCACACTAAGTACGTCTTCCTCGCCGCTGGGTCCTCCTTGACCGGCCAGTCAGATTTCCGCAAGTTTGAGAAAGCTCGAAAGCTGAAAGACCACATCGATCGGATTCGGGAGGATTACCGAGCCCAACTGAAAGATCGAGAGATGGCGGTGCGACAACGGGCAACGGCGATGTATCTGATTGACCGATTTGCTCTTCGTGCTGGCAACGAAAAGTCTAGTGAAGAAGAGGCAGACACCGTTGGCTGTTGTAGTCTAAGACTGGAACACGTCTTGCTCGAACCCCCCTGTACAGTCACCTTCGATTTCTTGGGTAAAGATTCGATTCGCTTCTTTAATAAATTCGAGGTGGATCCAGACGTCTTTAAAAACTTGATGCTCTTCAAAAAATCCAAAGAACCTGGCGACCTGATGTTTGACCGCTTGTCCGTGAGTTCTCAAATCTTCCATCATGTGCCTCTTTTTTCCCTCTCCTCCTCCTCCTCCTCCTCCAAAACAAAAACAAACAAAAAAAGTTGCATAGAAATTCACCCTAACATCCTGCTTGGCGCGACGAATGTTTCCAGACGGGCTCGCTGAACAAGCATCTCTCAAGTTACATGGAAGGCTTATCAGCCAAGGTATTCAGGACGTATAATGCCTCGATCACGTTTGAACAAGAGCTCGAGAAGAACATGCGACAGCTACCAGCGGGCGCATCGGACACGGCCAGGGTATTGGCCTACACCAAGGCCAACCGGCAGGTTGCAGTGCTCTGCAATCATCAGAAGAGCGTTAGCAGAAATCACGCTGCCTCGATGGAAAAATCGGAAGACAAGATTCGGGGTCACAAGTACGAAAGACGTCTCGCTAGACTTGAATTGCTCATCGATGGGCCCAAACTCGACCCTGAGACACGAGCCAGTTGTCTTGTAGAAGAATCAGACCTCGATGAAGAATGGATGGAAGATTATGAAAAATCGACTCAGCAAAAGAAACTGGAAACGTTAACTAAAAGCAAGTTGATTTAATTTCTTCTGCAGCTGAACGATTTACACGTTGTTTGCTCATATTTTCCCATGTTTTCTAGAATTTCTTAAATATGACGACCCGGAGACAGCGTCAATCGCAAAAGCAAACAGGAAGGGTGATAGATTGACGCCCGTCGAAATCTATGCGGCGAAGTCGCCCAAGGAGCAGCAGGCGATCAAAGCAAAGGAGTTCGAGGAGGCTGAGGGGATCACGGATGAGATGAAGCGCAAACGGGAGCGGCTCATGGCAGGAAAAAGGTCCAAGGCCGGCATGAGTGAGACAGTGTTCTTGAAGTTGAAGAAGACGCTCCAAGCAAAAACGGACGCAATACACGCGGCCAAGGCCCTCCTTAAGGATCGCGACGAGGGCAAAGAGACGAGTCTGGGAACCTCGAAAACCAATTACATTGGTACGTCCCCTCTATCCTTTCGTATTCTTTCGTATCTGGGACATGCACTTACCATCAGCGTACCCTCTCCAGATCCAAGGCTGACGTATGCTTGGTGTCAAAAGTATGGCACCAAGGCTGACCGAGTGTTTCCTAAAACAGTTGAGTTACTCTGCTCTTACCCTGTCACATTAACTCGCCTTGATCTATTGACTCTCTTTCCTCCTCGGTTTTTGTGATCTATCTCTGATTTAGTTGCAGACTAAGTAAGTTTTTCTTCCTCACCGATGCGACAGTGATGGAAAAGAATTTGTGATATTATATAGGTTTCAACTCAACATGTTCTTCCTCCTTCTGTTTATGTGTATGTGTAGGTTCAAGTGGGCTGCAGCAACCCCGGCCGATTGGGAATTCTAGCGTCACATCCAAAACTGAAGCCACACCACCACGTTCTCAAACATGCTTGTAATTGCCGCTTTTCTTTCTCTTGGTCCGCTTGACAAGCAATGTCCCAAATTATTCACCTCGTTTTCGAGGACGGATATCGATGGCTTAGTATGTACAGATACACACCCTTGACACACAAGCACAACACGCCATGCACACACATTTTCAAATGAATAAATAAAGCTCATTGGATATTGGTTCCAAACACACATTTTTTCTTATCTTTCACTTATAACCAGCTTACATATAAATAACACTGCCCTTTTTTGTTTGTAATTTTTGCTTTTTTCTTTCTTTCTGTTTGCAGGACTTTTGGTGATGGTTCTCTTCATCATTATTGATAAACAGGATTGTGTTTTTTTTTCTTCTCTTTCAATTAGATGATCTTGTTTACTTATAAAATCAAAACAAGTTTGTGACAACATATTTACATGGTTCTTCTTTTGTTATAGATGTATCATTTTTGAATGTTTGGTGAGGGGGGGTTGGATATGTCACAGGAGTGGTTGGAGGCCACTGTATGTTCCCATAAGACCTGTTGGAAAGTTACCCCAACAGCTGGGATGGCTTCTTGTTTCACTGTGCTGGGGGAGCATCACTCCTCTCAACAGAATGGCCACTGTTGAGAGGATAGTGACCTCTAAGATAACTGCTCTGGAGAGACACATGTCCTCTCTGATCAGCATCCCACACATTACCAATGGTGCATGATTGTAGCAGTTCCTGGGATCATGTTGGATGACAAGTGTGGCCTACCCTTATCATGCTCTCTAAAATGACAACAGCTGTTTTGGAAACATTTGGTTTGCTATAAGACTCATTCAGCCATGTAGTGTTGTTCACACTTGAATGCTCTAGCACAGAAAAGAAAGGCTTGTTGAAAACAGCAGGTTTTACAGAAAAAAAATTCAATTCTTTGGGTCTAGTAACTGCCCCCACTTCAGACCCTCCGGAGCTTATGTATAGATGGCAGAGTTTTTCTGCAGTCAGAAAAAATGTCATTTTTTGCCTTGCCAATATGGAAAGAAACATCTGGCAGGGGCACAGATGTCACAGGGATTGATGATTCAAAAAAAAGACTATCTTTTTGGCTATGAAAAGTTGATTTCTTGATACCTTTCCATCACCAAATAAGCTATATGAAGGGTTAGAATTGGTATTTATAAAATAACAAGTTTGAGGAAAGGGAAGAAGTTCTCCAATTTATAATCAAATGTCAAATCCATGGATACCATTATCCACATTCTTCCATCAGTTACATGTAAAATTATAAGAGTAGAATACAAATATGGTCCATGAATATGTCAACTGAATGTGAAAGCTTCATTTGAAAGTTTACTCATTCTGAGTCTTGGGAGTAATGGTTTCCTAAGACTTCTTTCTAATCAATGGTAGGAAGCTGGTAGGTTTGAAGGATCCAGAATGGCCTCTGTAAGTCTATGGTAACCTGGCATGGGACAAGGTAAGATTTGTATTTTGTTCTCCAATGTGAGACACATGGTTAGAATATTGCTAATGCATGGTGAGTAGCTTAGGGATAAGCTGTTCTTCCTGTACCTGAAAATTTTTTATCCCATCAGAATGATGTGATTATTTTAGAAAGACGTTAATGAAGGGATTATTTTTACAGCTTACTCAAATTTACTCCTACAGCACAAAAAAGATCTTAACATTATTGGGTGGGATTTTCAACAAGTAAAAATCTCTCTCTTTTGATTATGATTCATTAATTTTCATCCAAACACTTTATACATATATTTTTAGGTACCATAACTTAAACATCAATATTTAACAGGGCCTCATATTTAACTCACAGAACTACTTTACCATTATGAAATGAATCATGTTCTTAGATATCTCTGATCCTGGGCCAACACTTGTGCCTCATCTCACACTTACTATGAGGCAACTTGCAATCCCACTTCAATAATGGAGGAGCATCTCCAATAGTCTGGGGGTGGATTGGCCGGGCTTTGGAGGGCTACAAGCAGATGTCTTGAGCTGTCACCTATTTGTCACACTATGGACTGTTGATTGATGGCAGGGGTGGCTCTTTGGCGGGCAAAGCTGCCAAGAGTGAAAGCCAAAGGCAGCTTTGGTCCACCCCCGCTACCATTGGCAGTGTGTGTCGCAGCTCTGCTAGAGGCGGAATACACCATGTGGGCCACCAAAGCTTGCTCCAGGTTGTGCAATGGCAGCTTGGTTAAAGATGCTCTAAGCTGTGTATAGACTTATGTCTAATTCAAGTTTGGCAAGGCCCAATTTGATTCAATGTGAGTTTTCCAAAACTAATTGTATTATGAATTGCTCTTCCCGTTTTGTTCTTGCATGGTTCACTTTCATTTTTCCTTTCAACTCACATCATGAAAACCCATTTTTTTCTCAGAATTTCTTATTGGGGGTATTGAATATAGGCAAATCCACACTTATATAATTGACTGGTTTTCAAAAATCCACCATTTTTAAAACCTGTTGGTTGCTCATCAAGCACCATTTTGGATGCAGTAATAAAGAAAAAGATTTTTGGATAATTGACTGGTTTCTAACTGTGGATTTGGTATATTTGATACCCCCTAATCCAATATCAACAAAATCAGTCAAACTGTATCAAAACTCAGTTTAACAATTTCCAAAGTCTAAGTTTCTTGTATCAAAAAACAAAATACTCAGAATGGAAAATGAAGTTTGAAATGAAGAATTCTTGAATGAAGATTGAATCTGATCATAAAATAAATTTAATACTTAGTAATTTATGAGCTCACTGCTGAGTTTCTCAATGGAGTAGATAAAAATGGTATTGAAGAAAGCCTTGCAAGTATTTAAATTGTTCCTTTCCTCTTGGATCTTCTCCCAAAGACCTTTCCTGAATCTTTCCATCCAGAGATCTATCAGTTTCCAAAGTGTTGGCATTGCATATGACGATGATGATCTGAAGACCCTGTCTTCCAAGATATCATTCCTAATGATCTCCATTCTTTTCCCTGACGTTTTTGCAACTTCCGGGTTGAACATTTGGGTTAAAATTTCTAATGCTTCTTCGACTGTTGATCCTAAATTATCATTATTCTTTTCTCTAGGAACAATTGATTCAATCATTGTAATAAAGGAAAGAAATTCTATTATGGTATCCCTCATCCTAACAGGTGTAATGAGGTCAATATTTTCAATTTTTATTTTTGAGCTCCCGTGGAGATTCTTCTGCCAATAACAATACCAATCAGTCTTCTTAATTAGGAGTCTCCGAGCAGCCTTGATCAGTCTTGCTCTTGTTGTGTCCTTATTTTTTTTTATCCTGTTGACTTCTCTGGTTGGGGGGCCCCAGTTGATATCCAAATGGTGTTGAATAAACTGGTGTTCTGTCATCATCAGTTTTCCGTTTGAAACACCTTTCTGCGAAAAACTATCAATCATGTCCATAATTCTCGAGTAGAACTTATCTTTGGTAGATGTGTCATATTCAGTGAACACACTTTTATGAAAGCTCAATCTTTTCAATTCATAAGCCCTTCTATCTCCAGCCTGAATCCGTGAGTTCTGCACAGTGTTCACAATTTCGAGTGGAAATCGGGATATTCGCTTTGGTGTGTGGGAGAAGGGAAACCAATAAATCATTATCTTCCCTTGTTTTTCGAGCTCTTGAGTTTTGGATAACCATATCGGAGCTTCCTTCACAACAGTTTCCGGGACATATGGAGCTTCAGGTGAGGCATTCAGTATTGCCGAACTGAGCTGGCTTGTGATTTCATGAGGGTAGATTAAAGCAGATGCCGTTTGCGAAGATGTGTCGTAACCAGGTGTTCCGGCAATCTGAGAAGGTCCAACTTGAAGATGACCAGATGTTGGCTTGCGCCATGTCGATGAATAAGGGGGCTTTATGTTGGAATCTACCCAACAACTGAAAATCGGGTCGGGGTATTTCCCTCTGCCATTTGCACCAACGTCTGTGCTGGGTTTCAAATAAAATCTCAACGATTCAGGTGATGGTCCGGTTTTCAACTGGTTTTCTGAGTTCAGAGCGTTGTTTTCTGCATTTGCGGCTTGCCTCTTATTCGCTGAATTCTCACTGGTGAGAGATTCTCTGTGCTGTGGCAGCGCAAGAAGGCCAGAGGCACTTGGGACTTCTTCATGGGAGCCACGAGTCATAGTCAATGGAACGTCGGAATTTCCAAAGCAAAAAGGATCTTTCCCTATGCGAAGGCTATAGGGATCCTGACTATCGGCCCACGAAGAAGGAGTTTGAGCATGTCCTAACCGGAAGAAGGCCTCATAATCATAATGCTCATCCCTGCTTGGCTGGCAGTTGCTATATAGTACAAAACCAATAACCATTGTCATCACTTGGAGAATGCCTAATTGCATGGCTGCTTAGATTCCAATATAATGAGGTTGTGGCGTGCAGTATTGTTATGTAGAAGATTAATTCGCCTTTGGCCCTGGGGTGAACGAACCCTGGTTATAGGAGCATCTCTTTATCGCGGGAATCTTTATGCTGCTTCGGGGGCTAACTAAACGGTGGTCTTTGCCGGTGCTTTTCAGTTCCGATTGATCCCTGGTATTTGTATAATAACAAACCAAATCCCCACCAAGCTCCTCAGTGGAAGGACTGCGCGCGAGGGTCTTGTGACTTGTCTGATCAAGATCAGAGCAATACTGCTCACGGGCGGAGAAAGAAGCCCCGCAAAGAAATGACACAGGTGTCAGAATATCCCTAACAGGGATGACAGAGATGGAGTAAAGCGCCCAAAGCATCAGTGTAAAGGAGTTACATGCTACGATGCCAAGTCACGTAAGCAGTAATCCACACAGTTTCAATCTAATCCTTTCAGAGCAACAGCATCGTGTTGTAGTCAGATGTTACTCACACTATGAGTAACACTCACTACATAGCATTGTCCCTGACAACAGGCTTGACGCCAAGTATCTAGTAGCATCACACATGTATAAAGAGCCCGCATCTTGTAGATACAGTCTCTAAATCTATGTGTTTTCTCATTCTCTTTCCTTCTATTATTCGTAATAAAACTAGTACTCATAAATATAGGCTCCATTACATTGGTCATGAAGTCCCTGCGGATTAGCGACGCTAATCCAACGGCCCAACCACATTTGGAAAGATTTGCCCGGCGTAACCTCGCTCCAGGATCAGTTCTGGAGCGAGCGGAGTACAACTCTGTACCCTGCAAATCCTAGGATTTCTGGTTGAAATGAATATTCAAAAGGCCCTGGATTAAGCGGAATCATCACCTCCGCCCCACCACCCATCCCAAACTTTGACGCTGCAAACACTCTTGCCATCACTCATTTTGTTGGCCGCGCGCAAGGTGCAACGTGTTGGCTGACATCATTTTCATCATCGGGAAGCGGAATTGGGCTGTTGTCCATTGTTTCCGAGTTGTATACCGATGTGGTTGATTGGATTAGCTTGGGTATTAGGCTATACCAGTCCAGCTAATCCTATACCAGTGCAAAAAAGGGCCAAGATTAGCCTAATCTGGCATTAAGTTAGTTTTGCAAATCCGCAGGAATTTGATGCCCAATGCGGTTGCTCTCAGAGCATCCACATCAGGGCCCAAGTTGACCCCGGATTTAGAGCCCAGGTTTAAACCCGGGTTAGCCCTAATCCCCCGTGCAACCACATCAGCAAGAGTAAATCCGGGTGTAATCCCAGTTAATCCAACTCAAAACCTTTCAACCACATCAGCAAACACCATGGACAACATTGTGCCGGTCATGGAGAACCCCGAGCTCCCTTTTCAAGATTTCAATGCCCAACGCCTCATTGATCACCACCAACAAATAGTGGCGGACTTTCTTGACGACGACAATGTATCTCCTGACCTCAAATCTGACGATTCAGACGATCTAAATACCAAACAAAAAGCAAGGCGACCTAACAAAGAAAGGAGCCACATTGAAAACCACGAAAGACTAATGGCCAACTACTTGAATGAAAACTTGACATACAATGCCAATGATTTCCGCCAAAGATTCCAAATGGATCAAACCATCTTTCTCCGTATCCTTGATGATCTCACTGACCTCTATCCTTATTTTGTCCAAAAACCTGTATGTTTTTTCTCCAACTTTAGTTTCATCTCAGGCTCATTTTCAAGCTGATGTGTTTTTACCAGGACTGCACGGGCAAGTTGGGACTGAGTCCTCACCAGAAGCTTACTGCCGCCATCCAACAGCTAGCCTATGGTATGCCCCTGGAGGCAACAGACAAGTACTGTTGCCTTGGCAAAACAACAGCACAACAAAACCTAGTTATCTTCTGTTGCGCAATTCAGGAAACCTATGGTCCAACGTATCTTTGAGCTCCAAACGAAAAAGATTTGAAAAGAATACTTGCGGAGAACACCAAACAAGGCTTCCCGGGATGCATTGGTAGTCTAGACTGTATGCATTGGGCATGGAAAAATTGCCCAGCAGCTTTGAGCGGTCAGTTTGAAGGGAAACAGAAGACAACAACATTAGTTTTAGAGGCAACTGCAACAAAGGATACCTGGATTTGGCACTCCTACTTTGGTACGCCTGGTTGCTCAAACAATCTCAACGTTCTTAATTGGTCACCACTTTTTGAGGGCTTGCTTGCTGGCTCAGCCTGGGGAGTCAAGTTTGAGATTGGAGGAAATCTTTACAAGTACCCGGACTACCTCGTCGATGGGATCTACTCCTTGTGGTCAACATTAATTCAGCCTAAAAAACTTGTCTCACAAGACCAAGCCACCTCACTTTTCACCAAGAGACAGGATTCATGCCGGAAAGACATTGAACGAGATTTTGGCATACTGCAAGGTCAATTTCAGATTGTCTCTAAACCCGCTTTGAACTGGTACCTGGGCGATATGAACTCAATAATGAAGACATGTATTATACTCCATAACATGATTGTTGAATCCCACTTGGATGCAACAATCACTGCAGCTCTTCCTCCATCAATGAGATTAATACCACCACAATCAGAACCCTTCAATTAACGCAAGAAAAGCATTTGTTGCGTTGAAATGAAGTCTTCCTGCATACATGAACAGCTTACTAAAGACCTTATCCAGAGGCTTTGGACATTGACTGGAAACTTGCAGTCCAGCCACCCTGGCTTTTCGGAATCTGAAGACGACTTCAGCAACAACAATTAATAATTGATATTCTGACTAGTTGGATTTCCTACTCATCATTTTCTGCAAATTACTCATCTCTTGCGCTCTTGTTTTCTGTTACTTCCAACTTCTTTCTTTTTTATTTCATTCAAATCATTTATCTCAGGTAAAAAAAATTTGTTGTTTGTTGAACTTGGCTGCAATGATGAAATAAAAGATAGTTTTTTTTAAAAAAAAGGAAGATTCTGTTGTGTTGAGAGTGAAAGAAATCAACCCAATCAAAAAGAAAAAAAAAAACACAATAAAAAAGAATTTGGAGAAAAACAATCACAACAAGCTAACTGACAACAAAGGAGAAAGGATCCATTAGATGAGAGTAGGATCTACCACAGTCATGTTGTCTTGGGTTGCCAATTGAAGCTCCTCATCATGAGCATCTTGATCAAATTCATTATCCTTGTCATCCCCCTCCTCTTCCTCTTTGTCTTCATCTTCCTCTTCCTCCTCCAACTGATTGTCATTGTTTGGCTCACTGGTAGGAGGGCAAGATGATGATGTGTGCTGAGTTACTGAACTCCATTTGTTTTTGCCATCACGTAACTTCTGTATGATCTTTTCCCTCCGAGCTTGCAAGTATTCACAAGAGAGGTTGTTTGGACAGTCATGAGCATTGATGAACATCATATTGATGTCCATCTTATCTTGATCAATTGCAACCAGCTTATCTTGAATGTCATTTGCGCGTTTTGCTTCCTTCAATCGCTTAGACGCCTCCTTTACTGACGTCTGCAAGAGCTTCATTTTTTTATTCTTGTATTCCTCTTCTTTGAGCTTGCGCTTGGTGCTACAAGTGCCAAGTGGTTGTTGCCATTGGTTGGGTTTGTTTGAGCTAGTACCTCCGGGGACAAACAAGGCATCAGGGATTGGATTGTTTGAAGGTGTTGCACTAGGCCGGCGGCCATTTATTGATTGAGTTTGATCCAGAGGCTTAAACTTCTCAGCATTCCTGAGGAGAGTCCACGGTTGCTCAAATGCAAAAGACTTGTTGGTTTTGTCAAAATAAAGCTCTCTCGCTGTAATGAGCCAGTCCTTGGGAGTCGAACCAGAAGGGGGTTTATCTTTATCCGATTGTGGATGGTGCAGAACTTGAGGACTTCTCTTTGAAGGGAGCGAAAATCAGCTTTGATGCCAGGCTGTCAAGGTGAAAAATACATCTTTATTTGCCTGGATTGTAAACCCAAAGCCTCTCTTGAAGGCCCTCCCGTGAAGATGTTGAAGTCGTTGACCACGCTTGACCAGAACTGTTCTTTTGACTGGTTGTTATATTGGATGGGGTCTGTTGAAATGAGAAGCCATCTCTTTGCAAGTTGTTTGTCTTCCTCAGGCCCAAAGTTGCTAGATTGTTTTTTGGAGGCGTTTGCTGAAGGGGCTGGAGTTGTAGTGTTGGCCATTGCAATGTGTTGAAGTTGAAGGATTGATATATGTGTGTAGTATTGTGGGATTGCAGCAGGTAATCCCGTCTAGTCCGGAGTTGGGATATGTGATTTTGCTCCCAAGTTTAGTGAGGTACAAGGTTGTACCTTGCTAGCTCAATTTTTGTTACCGGAGTCAGTTTGCTCCGCCTTATTTTGGACCAATGCGGATGCGCGGGAGGATTAAGCCCTTAATCTGGGGTCAACTTGGGCCCCAATGCGGATGCTCTCAGGATGTACAGTAGCCCGCATCGGGACTAATCTAGGCTTCTGTTCTCTACCAACACAGGTGAGGCAAGTTGCAACCAACCAAAAGGCTCGGAACAATCCGGAGAACCACCAGAACCGTTGGAGGAGATGCACCCAATCAGGAATCATCCGTGAGTAATTGAACAAGGCTCATTCCATCCCCTCTCAATCAGGTCGCTTACCAGAATCACTTCCCCCACATCCACAGAGGCTCATCTATTATATCCAGAATCACTGCGCCAGCAGTTGACCTAGCAACTTGCATTAGTCCCAGGACAAACAAAACAAGTGCCACGGCTTCCTAGGATTCCTGTCAGCACCCACAGGCACCAGGCTCAGCAGCACAGCCTCTCTCCCTTCCTTCCACTGGCATCATCACTTTATCGTCCTTCCCATCTTGATTATTTCTTCATCCCTATCCACTCTATCCCATCTCTTTCAATCTCAGTGGGCACAAAGCCCATTCCACACACTCCTAGTCAGTGGCAACATGTCCTGCTCTTAGGTAAAGCTCTCTCCCCATCCTCACTACTCTGCAAGCTTACATTGTATATAGCACGACCAATTAGTTGTTACAGAGTCTCTGATGAAATTAATCTTCTTAGTCTTCTTGAATCTTTTTGACAGAATGAAGTGAAATGAATTAGCACTACAATTCCCCAAGCTGTGTGACTGGTTATCTGAAAAACTGAAAAAAAAAAATTGGGCAACTGCAAGTCAACTTTTTGAACAGACCCAGGGCTATGATCAGAAACTGTAGTCTGGGGGCCTCTGTACCCACCCATTGTATTTTTGAGCAGGTTGACCCCTTCAAAATATATTTGGAGTGATTTTGATCCATCCCTCAGAGATAGATTTGGTGAGGATTTGATCCCTTGGAGGTAGATCTGGAGGGGGTTTGACAGATGACCCCTTCAATGCAGATCCAGAGGGGTAAAATCCTCATGAGAACCTTTGACTTTTTTCTTATGATTCTCAAATTTTTTGTCACAAAATGACTTTGCACACATGGCAATCCGGCGGGCTTGCGCCGCACATCGGCCAGCCCGATTCAGCCCGCCAGCTTTGCAGTTGGGTCAGGCCGGGCTTGCTGGAGTGTTGTCCAGCCTGAACCCGTCTATTCTGCGGGCTTTCCACTGGCAGCACGGAGGCCCATTACAACCCGCCAGAGGCCCACAGGCAGGCTGTGGGAAACAAGGTTGTCATAAAGCTTGGGGCTAAAAGAAGTCAAAAATAAGAAAAATGTAAAATCGTCATGGTAAATACAACTTGACGTACAGATTAGCAATTTGGCAAGGAGACAGAGAGAGAAGGGAAGAAGGGGAGTGAGATTGGAAAATAAAAAAACATCCTTCAACTCCCAAGAAACAAGACTCCCTGCTGGCCTTGGTCCAATCTGAGGCGCATAATAATGTCACTAAATACTGAAGCCTCGGCAGTCTCACAGCCCATCAGGAAACCGGTGGGACCTGGTAGGAGCCCCGGGTCAATTGGACCTGGACGCCATCTGTTGGATGTACAGCCAATCCCAAAAATGTTGCAAAGTTGGGGGGGGGGGGGCACCCCTGGCCCAGAAATTTTTCTTTTTTTTTTCTTTTTGTGCCACATTTTCACTGGACCATACAGTTCTGTATGAAGCACACACCAGAGGAGAATTTATGGCACTTGCATGCCAGTGCCACAGCATGTGTTTTTACTGCAACCCCTGCCCAGTCAACCTACAATCAACGTTCAGATAAACTTGAAATCACGGTGATGTGGGCCAGGTTATCTGGGCAACATCTTCAGAAGTCAACAACAACAAATTCTAATATCCAGAGGATCAGAATTGTAATTTTAGGATGAATGACTCCACAAATCATGTAGAACTCAGGCTGAACTCAAATCATTCTTATGATTTTATGAATTTTTGCATGGCCCAGTGATGATTGGGCCATTTTTAAACAGCTTCTCAAAATACAATAGATCAAGATTTCCATTCTGCAACATGTGAAGAAATATACTAGTGAACAAGTTTGTCTCAACCCTCATGGATCATTTCTTGGCACTTTCTAAAAATTTTTTAATCTAAACAACTTGAAGAAACCTCTTTTGTATACCCTAGATGGCTGAAAATATATTTATCACAAGGATCCTGATCATATTTAGAACATTTAGACCTAAATTTAGAACTCCAATGTCCCTTAGCAGTTAAATTTTGCAAATGTTATACAAAATTATATACGTCCCCTGGTTTGTAGATTTTGTGAAATCCTGATTTTAACAAAAATAATTCCATTTAAATTAGAAAAGGTATATAATCAAATTTTTATCCAAGACATCTGAACTTTTAACCTCTTCACAAAGATGAGTGGGACACCTGCTAGTAGTTGGCCTCCGGAATATGCCTCTTTTAATAAAATTTTGACTTAAATATTTTCAAAGATCATTTTTGCGCAGTCACTTTGCATTTTGCACAGTGACTGTGCATTCAACATGTTTTAGATTTGCTTTATTTTTTAGATTGAACTCGGTCCACAAGTTGGACTAGAGTTGCCAGATACCAACTCCCATTGGTGACCCTTTTCCTTTTTTTGTGGTGCTTGGTCTTTTCTTGTTACATGATTGTGAAATCTGAATGAGACCCTATTGCACGCCCATACAACAGGGTATGCATTCAGATTTCAAAACATTTCACAGACATGTGACAGGTTGAAAAGGCCGTTTGCACTTTTTTAACCAAAAAATGTGTAAAATGGGACACCTTGGTCACAAATCCCAACATTCCTTTTCTGGAAAAGTTGGCCCGAGCCAAAATATGTATGTGTGGGGGTAGGTTCAGAATCAATTCTTCATATTTTTGAATTACTATCACCAGGGGAGATTTCATGGCACCCGTCGACGGGTGCCATTGCATAACTCATTACCCTCTCTTGGTTTGAACCGTGTTTGGAGGTATGCACATTCAAACTGCATGTTCAACTGAAATTCAGTTTGAAGTCACCAACAATCTCAAAACAAGTGTTGCTTGATGTGTATGTGATTTTATGTCCAACTCAAGTGGAAAACTTGAAGCATGCAAACCTGAACTGATACCAAAACAACCACAGTTCTGATTTCATCATTCTTTTGAAAATTTACTTTCTTCTTGATTGTTTTATTTCAAAGAAGTTTTTTTTTTTTTACTTTTTTGAGGCAAAAAAAACTTAAATATAATGTGGTTTTTTGAATGGAATGAATTCACAATCTTCTGTTTTTGAGGTGCCGCAATTCATTGTAGTTGGTCCCGCATTTTGAAGGAATTTTAAAATCTGAAGAATTGGGTCTTTACCTACCCCCATTTGTACACTTTTTGGCTCAGACCAAACTTTCCAGCAAACAATCATTTGGATTTGCAACGAAGGTGTCCCATTTTAACCATTTTTTGGTCAAAACAGCAAAAAACACCTTTACAACCTTTCACACAACTGTAAATCACTGTGAAATATGAATTTGTACTCTGGTGTACGGGCGTACAGCAGCGTAAAAATTCAAATGTCACAATAATGTAACAAGCGTACACCAAGCACCACAAAAAAAGCAAAAAAGCAACCAATGGGAGTTGGTCTTTGGAAACTATGGCACAACTTTTGACCCAACTTTTTTTAAAAAAAAATTCAACTATTACACATGTTTAATGCACAGTCACTGTGCAAAATGCACAGTGACTGCGCAAAAATGATCTTTGAGAATATTCAAGTCAAAATTTTATTTAAAGGGGATTATTACGGAGGCCAACTACCATCAGGTGTACTTGTCATTTTTTGGAAGAGGGTAAAAATTCAGATGTCTTGGATAAAAATTGTATGACAAAATTTTTCTGATGGAAATTCAATTCTTTTTGGTAAACTTAGGACTTCATGAAATCTAAAAACCAGGGGACATATGTAATCATGTATAAAACTTTCAAAATTCAACTTCTAAAGAAATTGGAGCTCTAAATTTAGCTCCAAATGTACTCAATATGGTTTGAATCCTTTTTATGAATATTTTTTCATCATCTATAAGGTTATAGAAAATATTTTCTCAAGAGGTTTAGATTGAAAATTATTTAGGCACTGCAAAGAAATAATAAATGATAGTTGATAAAGACTTGTTGATCAGAATGATTCTCCACATGTCAATGAATGGAAATATTGATGTATTAATATTAAAGAAGAATTATTTAAAGATGGACCAATACTGATTGGAGCATTCAAGAACTCAGAAAATCATAAGATTGACTTGAGTTCAGCTTGGGTTCTATATGATTTGTGGATTCATTCATTATAAAGTTACAATTTTGATCATTTGAATATCAGCTTGCTTTGTGGTTCACTTCAGAAGATTTTGTCCAATTATCTTAACCCACATCAACATCATTTCAGGTTCATAGGGAACTGACACATAGGATCATTGGCCCCGGGTTCCAGTAAAAACACATGGAGTGGCACTGGCATGCCAGTGCCGTAAATTCTCCCCTGGTGTATAAACTGCCAGACCAAATACAATGAATTGTGGCATCTCACAAACGTAAGATTGTGAGTTCAGTCCTTTATCAGAAAAAAATGCATATTTTTCCTTTTTGCCTTGAACAAAAGTAGATAAAACAGAATTTCATTGACTTTGATAATGAAGAAAAGTAAATGGGTTTAAAAGAATAATGATATCAGAATCATGATTCTTGTGGTATCAGTTCAGGTTTGTTGCTTCATTTTTTTGACATGAGTTCAATATAACATCAAGTATACATCAAGTAACAAATGCTGTGAGATTCCCAGTGACTTGGAACTGCATTAATTGAATCATGCAGAATGAATGTAATTGCATTCTAACACAGTTCAAACCCAAGAAGTGGTATGAGTTCAGCAATGGCACCCGTCCACAGGTGCCACAAAATCATCCCTGGTGACAGCACCCCAGTCCCCAAAAGCAATCTTTCTGGTTTTTGGGACTGGAAGGATGAGACCAGCACCATTGCAATTCTCTTGCAAAGTTACTGCTGGTCAGTTTCACCCGGGTGTTGTTTCTTGCAACCGCAGGCAATTGCGGAGCCTGTTTGGGGAGCCGGTCAACTCCCTCAGCCTGTACATCCTGCCTTACAGGCTGTGTGGCACAATCATTTTTGAAAAAACTTGGTCCGGGGGCGCCCCCCAAGGCTGCAATGTTTGTCGGATTGGCTGTACTTTAGTCATCCTGTGTATTTTCTTCTGCTCACATGTACTTTCTGTGTCACATCTCGTGACATCTCATCTCTATGTATCTGGGACAGAGATTGTAGAAGCGGAGCTTCCTCATCCTTCTACGATTCATCACGTTCCTCATTGTCAGCCGGCGTCTCTGAAGTGACAGTCAGTTGATGATGTGAGAAATAAAAAGCCAATGTTCTTGACTGTAGAGCAAGATAAAGACCAGTGCGGAAAGGGGGAATCAAACCCACGTCTACCCGTTGCATGCTGGGTTGCTCTACCACTGAGCTATTACCACAGTGTGAGGTGTCTACACATCTCTACACACCCCCGTACACTAAACAACCGGGTAGTCCCACTACGTCTCCAGAGGCTCACCCCAGGTGCGCAGGACATCAACGCTGAACTGGGCTCATAACCTGTAGAGTGAGATAAAGACTAGTGCAGAAAGGGGAATCAAACCAACGTCTACCTGATGCATGCTGGGTTGCTCAACCACTGAGCTATTCCCACAGTGTGAGGTGTATACACATCTCTACATCAAGAGTGATTTGGTTATTTATCAAGAACTGGCAATCCTGAGACAGTGATTTGGATATGTATCTGAGGATGAAGGGGAAAGGGGTTGATGAAGTTGTCTCTTCTTGTATTTCTGGGTAGCATAGAAATGTACAAGACAAAACTTAAGTAGAGAGGATGAAACAAGTAGCTCTATATAAGCATATATGACTATACTAAGTAATAATAAAGATAAAATAAAGAATCAAAGGTAGTAACTATTGTAGAATGTGTAGTAAAAACAACATTAGCTAATCTGAGGTAAGTTGGATTTACTTGCAGGCTGACACTCATTGCTCTGTGTTCTTCTTTTCCAGGTATAGTGATTGTTTCTTCCTTTCTATTGTTTCTCATTTCCTTCTAAGCAATATCATCCTTCTACAATCCATCATGTTGCTCATTGCTCTGTGTTCTTCTGTTCCAGCCTCTCTCACATCAACACCATCAAGTCTTTCCACATAAGGAGGGCCCTAACCCAAGTGGTTTTGAGCAGCTTGATGGGCTGGGCAACTGGCCCAACTGTTGTGACGTAGGTCACCTATGTAGCCTACCCGGCTGTGGCTCAGCCTGGAGGTGAAGGCACTTACCCTCCAGCCAGCCACATGAGCAATACCATAACTCTATCCAACTACTCAAGTCACAGTGTATCACCAAATCTCACCCGTAAGCAATTTTGAATGTTGAAAAAATCAGTCACATGGAAGAAAAACTTGGTTTCATAATGTTATTTTAATTTTCATGTATCAAAAGATAAAACATCTTCAACAAGAAATGATAGTTTTAACATGGAATTTTCAAATGAAGATTCAATTCATCAGAAAAACAACACATGATACTGATTTAAATTTCCCTACTGAGTGCTTCAACGGAGTAGAAAAAAATTCTATTGAAGAAGGCCTTGGTAGTATGAAGGGTTTTCTTTCTGGCTATAATCTTGAACAGAAAATCATTCCTGAATGTTTCCATCCAGAGTTCTATCATTTCCAAAAGGGCTGGAATGAAAATTGCCAATGATGATGCCCAGAGCGTATTTTGAAAGATTTATGTTCTAATTTTCCCAGTACGTTCGCCTAATCCATTGTTTATTTCTGGGTTGAAAATTTGCGTCAAAATCTCCAGTGCCTCCGAGTATTGATCCTAAATCCCCTTTCATTTCTCCTCTAGGAACAGTATTCCTCATCTTAGCAGGCTTGATGAGATCAATGTTTGCAAGTTTTGTTTCTGATCTCCCGTTGAGATGCTTCTGCCAATAAGAATACCACTCCTTCTTATGAATCAGGAGTTGTTTACAAGCTTTGAGCATTCTTCTTCTTGCGGCATGATAATCCTGAGTCTTAATATCCTTTTCATTTATCACTTTCCGGTTTAAGGGGATCAAATGATGCTAAAATGATGTTCAATAAACTGGTCTTCCGTCATCATCAGTTTCGCCTGTGAAATAAGTTCCTGTGAGATCTTATCAATCACGTCCATAATTCTCGTGTGGAACACTTCTCCGGTAGATATATCATAGTTAGTGAAGACCCCCTTATGAAAACTCAATCTGTCAATATCATACAGTCTCCCATCCTTACACTGACTCCTCCAGTTATTCTTGGTGATCACGGTGTTTTTCGGAATCTGGGCTGTGTGCTTTTGATTGCGGTAGACGGTCGACCAATACAACACTCTCTTTCCTTCATATTTTCCAGTTTTGGATACCCATATCAGGGTTTCTTTCGCGCTATTTTTGGGGATAGCTGAAGCTTCTGGTGAAGAATTCAGTCTTACGGGATCCGAATGGCTTATGTTTTCCCAAGAGTAGAATAGATCAGCTGTCGTTTTTGAAGATTCGTCATCACCGGTTGTTCCGGCGGGGTGAGAAGGAGTAACCTGAAGATGATGCGATGGTGGCTTGGAAAATGAATAGGGGGAGTTTGTGATGGAATCTGCCCTGGAGGTTAACGTTGGGTCGGTATATGCCCCTTTGCCATCTGTACCAACGTAGATGCTGGGTTGCGAATATGCTCTTACGGATTCAGTTGATAGTGTGGTTTTCAACTGGCTTTCTGGAGGGAAAATGTTGTTTTCTGAATCTATGGCTTTTGTCGGGTCCGTTGACTCCCCGCTAATAAAAACTTCTTTGGACTGGGGATGTGCACGAAGGCCAGAGGCACTTGTGACTTCTTCATGAGATCCAGAAGTCACAACCAATGGAACGTTGGAATTCTCAAAAGGTGAAAAATCTTTCCCTCTACCGAGCCTGATGCCATAGGGATCCTGGCTATCAGCCAGTGAAGAAGGAAATTGAGGATATCCCAACCGAAAAAATGACTCGTAATCAAAATATTCATCTTCGGTCGAATCGCAGTTGCTAGTCAATGCAAAACCAACGACCACTACATGGTGAATGCCTAATTTCATAGCTTCTCAGAGCAGTTTATACGGAACTTATAAAACTAGGTGATACTGATATATATAATAATTCGCCTCTGGGGTTAGATGGATACGACGGCCTATTTATACGAGCAATTTTTTACGCTGCCTCGGAGGAAATTCGCTGGCGCCTTGCCATTCCTACCAGTCCCTGGTACACATGTAAAGCCTACCTTAATCAAAAACTCTGAAGAAAAAACCTGAGGGACTGCGCGCAAGGGATTTGTCTGATCAAAATCAGCGCAACAATCCAGGTGTAGGGCTACTCCTGGCTACTCACGAGGCACAAGACGTAAGAGATAGTTGGCAATAAAGCAATGTCTTCTGCAGGCAGGGCGACCTGTCTATATATGCATTCTTAACACAAGAAACGAAAGAAGTCCCGCAAAGAGATGGGTAAGGATTTGGACTCGGTCTAAATAGGTACACAGGATACTTATCGGAATCTATCTGGTTGTTTCAAGTTCAATAAATCGGCAATGAAGTTCCGAAAGGCACCTCTCTTTTTGTCCGGTTGCCTGCAAAAGAGAAAAAAAAAAGATCAACATCAACCCCCATCAAGTACGGCCTCCAGCAGATTGATGAGAAGGTTCAACTTCAGGACACTGTGAAGGGGGCCTACAGACCGAGACCTATGGTCAGAAATTCTGATCCGGGGGTTCATACACCTGTTATACTTGTTTTGGGGGTTTGGCCCCTTCAAGATAGAATATATTGGGAGGGTTTGGATCCCTCAAACATAGGTTTGGGAGGGTTTCGATACCTCAAACATAGGTTTTCTGGGGTTTTGCCCGCTCTAGAATAAATCTAGAGGTTTCTTAACCTCCCTTTTTCAGACTCTGATATTAGCTTCCGAGGGTTTTTGAACCTCCGGGGTGTTTTGAGAGGGTTTTCACCATTTCTGAATGGTTGGAGAGTGATTCAACCTTATTCATGGTTGGGCAAGGGGTTGTTAGCCACACTGTCACAGCCCAAAAAAACCAAACACATTTTAAGTCTGGTTTAAATGATCAAACAGGATTCCAACCTAAAACAAGGTTTCTAGCACTGAAAACTATTTGGCTGCTATCTTGCTTCTGGAAATTTTCAGAAGAAGTTGCCCATGATTGTTTATCAAGAAATTTTTCAAGTTGAACATTTTTTTTCTGTTTGGGAAGTGTGTTGAATTTTTTGGGCTTGTTTTGATGTGCATGTAATACTACAAATGCATCACATATGGCAATTTTAGTAACAGCACACTCACCCAACTTTTTTACTTACCAAAATTCCTTAAAAAGGAACTTTTTTTTTCTGATTTGTACAACAGAACCTAGTATAAAAAAACCTGCTCAAAGAGTGAGGTAGTCCTTTTACCAAAATTTTCCCAGTTTCCTGAGGCTGAGCTTTAACAGAACACTCTTTCCTACTAGCAATTCACTTTGCTCTTAAGTTTAAAATCAATTTTGGGTGAAGTGCTTAAAATGAAATACATGACTTTATAACTTGGAGGATTTGAAAGAGAATAATGGAGAAATCAGATGACAATGAAAAATATTGTCAAGTAGACTGGTAGAGTAAAGGACAAGGTTTAAGGTAGCTTGGGTTCGAAAGCTGATAAACCAAAGCTCCCGACCAAAGGCATCTTAAGTATTTTGTCCATTCTTTGCTTGATGCTGGGATGAACTCCTCTTGTATTTATATATTCCATGCCTAGATAGGCAAGTAAGCTTTCATGAATAGATCAAAGTAATCTTGGCATACGTACGATGGCCTTAATGGCACTGGGCTAAGTAAATTGTTTGATTTTTCAACATCATATATTGAATAAACAGGCTGACTAACATACAATCCATAATTGAAAATTTGGCAGTGATGTCTTGGGATATTGCACCGACGGAAGTTCGGTGGGGAGCAAAGGTAAGTTTCAATACCATCACCCATCAGTTGGAGTGTTACTCTCTTCTTCAAATTACCCTGAGAACCAACCTGACTCTGAGGATCAAAATTTATTTCTTTTGATTTGGAGGTGAAAGTGTCGTGAACCGTTCTGAGCAATTCTTTGTCTGGCCCCTCCTTGTGACTGGATTCCACACTGGAAGTCTTCAGGTTGATCTGCTCCCGGATGGGCTTCTTGGGCTGATTTTTGGGACTCTGGGATTCGATTTTTGCTGCGGACGCCGTTCTGGAATTCTTCAGGTCAATCTGTTCCCCGCTGGTCCTGGATTCATCAGTAGGACTTTCAGATTCTTTGGTGGTCACAATTTCAGCTCCTTCGGATGTATCATGTACAAGCTTGTTATCCAACTCCTTGCGTGGTTGATCATTGTATGCCATATCGGTTTCAGGCTGGTTTTCTGCAAGACTCTTGGCCGCATGTTCCTTCAAATTTTTGATCGCTTCGTCATTCACCAATTCATCATAAAGCTTCTTTTTGAGAAACACTCTTTTGTCTCGGGTGGTTAGCAGCCAGGGGAACTTGGGATCGTAGTCCAGACGAATTTTGTCTCTTGGGTCTATGATAGAAGACTCGACCCCAGTGTGAATTTGCAGTTCCAGGTCTTCTCCATTATGCACGGTCCGAGAGTGGGCCCCGCTGGCAACACCGTATTCCTCGGCTCTGACGATGTCGTACTCCATGTCTTGAAAGGCATGTCCGTTCGTCGTGATTTTCAATCCAAACACCGAGTTCATGAGTATGCCCACATTCAGGGATAGAAGTGTCACCCGTGTCATGCTTTGGCAACAGCTGTGCTTGAGGAAATGATTTCGGAATCACTGTAAGCGGTATTAATCTTTTTGGTGAGCCTTTCGAGCCAGCTTCACATTCGAGTGATTGTGGATTGATCAAGCTATTGGAAGACAGTTGAAGTCAAAAAGCCACTATCAAACTATTTACCTGCTGTTTCCGTGATTGTAATCACTAGCTGAAATTTCTATCTTCAAGATGCAGTAGTTGTACCTTTGAGGAAAGAAGAAGTCAGACGTGGCAGGTTATATGGTGTATCAAGCGCGGTTGGGCACCCGCCAAAGTGATTTGAGCCCGCTTGACCGCGGTGAACTGCGCTAAGCGGGACTTGGGCGTGTGCCTAGACCAGCTTGATACACCATATATTTTCGTCGTCAAGACAATTTGGTAGACGCCGCAGGAGAATCCTCACCGAGGGAGAATGATTAATTTGTGCCAAGAAATACTTGCCATCAACTCATCCTCATCGTGTCAAGTCCAATCTCGTGACAGTGGGCCAGTTGATGCACTGGTCACTGTTTCAAGGACACTCATGAGCAATTCGGCTGCAACATGTCCGTCATAATTTTAAGCCAGGCCTCTGTCGTCGTGTCAGGGACTTTTTTTATCACACTCTCGGGACTGCTGCGTTGTTTGAAATCAATATGTAAGGCATTTCAAAGCCGAAAACCGCCTGTGATCCATAGAAGAGACGAGATACATACAAAATTGCGCGCAATGCCAGGTAGCGCACGCAAGAATTTCCCCGTCAAGAATCTGGCAGTCGCTTCGGAGGGCCGGGGGAACCTCGGCGCGCCGGGGGCGCCTCGCGATGCGAGCCTCCGAATGAGGCCTCGTAGGGCGAGGGGCGCTTCGCGCCCGCCTGGCAATACCAGGCGCCTCTGACAAGGAGGGGCTTGTGTTAAGGCAGAATCTGGCCTCGATTTTTAGCTTCCAGGGGCCTGAACTAGAGTCAGCTTGCAGGCACCTGAACGGAACCGAGCTGCTAAAGCACGCAAGAAGAAGATGCACATGAAAAGTAGGACAGACCAAACATGGGGAGACTGGGGTGTGGAAAGATGACCTGCGCATTCGAAGCGAGTACAGTTGCGGACGTCATAAACCGGCAGTGCCCCGCCTGCAAACAAAAAAATGAGACGCGGGGCCTCCCCCCGGGGGCCAAAGTGTGAATACACATATTTTTATTACATTTTTGAACTCGCACGCATGTGTAGAGTTCAAAAATATAGCCGCTAAGCATTTGGGTGGCTAGTTTTATTTTTTTTATTTTTCTATCATCAGGATTTCGGACAAACCTCTCTAAACCCATGCTTAAACACATAAGTATGGGTTTATGCATCAGAAAATCATGGGTTTAGGCCCCAATAGCCTTACAAATCATAAATAGACCGCATTTTTGGGCTTTCCTTGAGCTAAAAGCACCATTGTAGACCTCTTCTGGTGCCTTTTTGGCCCCTCTTTTTCCGGTTTTTTTCCCTTTTTTACCCCAAGATTTCGGACATCGTCAAAATCCAGTGCTGGTTTATGACGTCCGCAACTGTAGAAAACAAAGGCTCCTGGAGAAGCCCCGGCGCAGGCTCCCGCAGGGTTTGCGCGACTTCACAGAGACCCGACGCGCCGCAGGTGTGGGACTTGGCTGCGAAGATGGTGAAATTGTATGTGCTGCGCGCCTCCTTCAGCCTCATAAACTGGGCTCGGGGGGCGCACCGGGGCGAGCCCTAACCGAGACAGGAAATGGGGTGGACCCGGTTAGGGTTTGCGCGGAGTCTCACCACACACTGTACACACACAGCGGTAGTGCCAGCCACGGAGGGGTTTCTCCACTAACGACAACAACTCTCGACAAGCGGACGCAGACAACACCGGGTCGACATGGCAGACAAACCTCAACCGAGTGGCGGTGGTGAGCGAGGAGGGTTCGGACGCGGGCGAGGCGGCGCAGGCGGCCGTGGGGGGGGCCGGGGCCGCGGCGGTAGGGGCCGAGGCGGCAAGCGAGACGAAGAGAAGGAATGGTGAGCTTTTGCCTCCTTCCCAACATCACCCATCCATCCTCCAGGAGTTATATTCACCCCACGTGTCCCGAATCAAACTACCAGGGTCCCAGTCACTAAACTCGGCCGACTGGTCAAGGACGGCAAGATCAAGTCGATCGAAGAAATTTACCTCTTCTCCCTCCCCGTCAAGGAGTACCAGATCATCGACCTCCTCCTGCCCAACCTGAAGGGTACGTCCTTTCCCGCCCAACTGAGGGGGGGAAAAAAAAGGCCAGACTGGTATCCCGGAAGCGAGACTTGAGCTGATGATGATTGGGATGGGACTGGAAAAAACTACAGACGAGGTGATGAAGATCATGCCGGTGCAGAAGCAGACGAGGGCCGGGCAGCGCACGCGATTCAAAGCGTTTGTAGCGATCGGGGACTCGGATGGGCACCTTGGTCTGGGTGTGAAGTGTGCGAAGGAAGTAGCGACGGCGATCCGAGGTGCGATCATCATAGCCAAGCTGTCCATCATCCCGGTGCGACGAGGATACTGGGGTGCCAAGCTCGGGGAGCCTCACACGGTACCCTGCAAGGTCCAGGGCAAGACCGCCTCCGTCTACGTCAAGCTCGTCCCCGCCCCAAGAGGAACCGGTATCGTCGCCGCCCCCGCCTCTAAGCGTCTCTTGCAGCTCGCTGGTGTCCAGGATGTCTACACTCAGTCCCGTGGAAACACCGCCACCATGGGTAACTTCTTGAAGGCCACCTACGCTGCCGTGAATATATTCCCTTCCTCTTATACTGTGCTCCTTACCCTCTTAGCCCCACGGCTGACACCCTATTTGTCATTCCTCTAGATCACCGCCACCTATGGAATGCTCACACCTGACATGTGGCAACAGATCCCACCCCCACCTCAACCTTACGAGGAATTTTCCACTCACTTGCAGTACGTTCATCTTCCTATTCTCCCCTCCACTTGGGTTGTACTCAAATTGAACGCCGAACTTTTCTTGTCTTTCCTCTGCAGGCTGGTTGCTTCCAAGTCCACCTACTAGTCTCTTACCAAAATATGCTCGTGGTGGTTGAATGGAGCTGCGCACTTTGAAATGAAACTTTCCACTGTCTCTCTCTCGTGTGCACTTGATGCTTGTCTTGTCCTCAGAGTAAACAGCATCCATCTTTCCGACATTTTCACGTGCCCCGTTTTTTGTCCCTCTTGATGTGGGATGATAACTCGTCTGTCGTCCACCAATGCGGACCCCGTATTATTCAATCCTATCTGATTGTCCCTGAGATGAGTTGGTGATCTGACTGTTTTGGGTTACACACTCTTGTGCCTGGTGTTGGCTGGGATCTGTCTCTTGGCCTCACTGACCAAATAGAAAAACCACTGCATCATTGATGTGAATCTAACTAACTGAGTGTTAATGGTTTGCCTACTTGGGGACTGTGCCCTTCATTCTCATGGATAGCAGCAGCACAGGGTGTGTGCAGCGTGATGAAGTTAAATCCAGAGTGGAGAGAAGTGTGATTCTTATCAGTGCCAACTTTAGCATGAGACTGCTGTTTCCAGTGCAATCCACTGCTAGACTCAAACCAACACTCCACTCAACCACACCCACAACCACACCCACACCTTGCCATCTCCTGCCCACTACCATCCGAGCCACCAGCAGCATGTCCGACAGCCCCTTTGGCCACTGGCCCGCCGACAAAGTAAGCCCAAACTGACTATCACTCTGCTCGGGGGATCTGTCCGCTCTGACGGCTGACCGCAATGCATTGTACTCTTTTGGTGTCCAGGTCAGGAAAACGTTCTTCGAGTATTTCCAGAAGGAGCATCGCCACTCCTTCGTCCATTCGTCCAGCGTCGTCCCCTTCGATGACCCCACCTTGCTGTTTGCCAATGCGGGCATGAACCAAGTTGCGTCCCCCCGGTCTGACCAAAAATCACTCCCAACATGATACTGACTGATAACCATGAAAACAGTACAAGCCGATATTCTTAGGAACGATCGGCCCCTCCCATCCATTCGCGACACTGAAGCGAGCGGTGAACAGTCAGAAATGTATCCGGGCGGGGGGGAAGCACAACGACTTGGACGACGTGGGCAAGGACACGTACCACCATACGTTCTTCGAGATGCTGGGCAACTGGTCGTTTGGCGATTACTTCAAAAAGGAGGCCATCCAATTCGCCTGGACTCTCCTCACCCAGGTATACGGCCTCCCCAAGGACAGACTCTACGTCACTTACTTCCAGGGCGACCCCGCCCAAGGCCTCCTCCCCGATACCGAATCAAAACAGATCTGGCTAGACTTGGGGCTCCATCCCGATAAGGTCCTCCCTGGTAATGCCAAGGACAATTTTTGGGGTTTGCTGAATTCACTTTTCTTTTTTCTCATTTGCAGAAGAAAAAAAAAAAAAAGACTGGTTCTTTTTTACCCTCCTTTTTTTTCTGGCGACAAGGGAAGAATAATTGATCCAGATGTCTTGATTATGTTGTAGAAATGGGCGCAACTGGTCCCTGTGGACCCTGCTCGGAAATACATTACGATCGGGTGGGCGGAAGGAATGCGGCAGGACTAGTGAATCAAGACGACCCGCTGGTACTGGAGATCTGGAATAACGTGTTTATCCAGTACAACCGCGAGCCGTCAGGCAGTCTGAAGCCGCTTCCGGCGCGCCATGTGGACACAGGAATGGGCTTCGAACGGCTCGTCTCAGTTCTCCAGGACAAGAAGAGCAACTACGATACCGACGTCTTCAAGCCATTGTTTGACCGGATTCAAGAACTCACGGGCGCCAGAGCCTATTCTGGAAAACTAGGCGAAGAGGATGTGGACGGGATCGACACGGCCTATCGGGTCATTGCCGACCATGTTCGCACCCTCACGTTTGCTATTTCTGATGGCGGGGTACCCAATAACGTGGGCCGCGGTTACGTTCTTCGCCGGATCTTGAGGAGGGGTGCGCGCTACGTGCGCAAGAAATTCGACGTGCCCATCGGGAACTTCTTCTCTCGTTTGGCCCCCACGGTGATCGAACAGATGGGAGAGGTGTTCCCGGAAATCAGAAGCAAGACTGCAGAGCTGAAAGAAATCTTGGACGAGGAGGAGGCCTCCTTTGCCCTTACACTGGACCGAGGAGAAAAGATGTTTGAGAAATATGTCGAGAAAGCCACGAAGGAAGGCAAGCAGAACTTGGACGGCCAAGACGTCTGGCGGCTGTACGACACCTACGGCTTCCCCGTCGACCTGACCCTCTTGATGGCCGAGGAAGCTAAGCTCGGTATCGATCATGTCGGCTTCGAAAAAGCCCAGGCTGCCTCCAAAGAGCTCTCCAAGGGCGGCAAGAAAAAACTCGTCGGCACCTCGGTGGAGTTGGATGTCCATGCTATTGCTGCCCTGGAATCTAACGACCAAGTTCCCAAAACCGACGATTCTAGTAAATTTGGTGCGTAGCTGCATACCCAAGTGCATCCAGATTCTCAGATCATCCTCATTCCTTTTTTTTTTCCCCATATGTAGATTCGAGCATCATTACTGCGACTGTCAAGGCAATCTACTATGATGGGGGGTTTCACTCCTCCACTGAGGCTCTGCCCTCATCCTCTCGGTGCGGGATAATTTTAGACCGGACGAACTTTTACGCCGAGCAGGGGGGGCAAGAGAACGACACGGGGAGTCTGACTCGTGAGAAGCAGACGTTTGATGTGGAGGATGTACAAGTCTACAACGGGTATGTGCTGCACAGCGGGACAGTTTCGGAGGGGGTGTTTTCGGTGGGAGATTCGGTGTCAGCGGGGTACGACGAAGCGCGGCGGTGGCCGATCCGGAACAACCACACGGGGACGCACGTGTTGAACTTTGCTCTGCGGGAGACGCTGGGGGATAGTATTGACCAGAAGGGCTCGCTGGTCGCGGCCACCAAGCTTCGGTTCGACTTCTCTCACAAGCAGCAGGTGAGCGTGGAGGAGCTTGCGGCGATCGAGCGCCGCTGCAACCAGTGGATCAAACACGGCTACCCCGTCGCCGCCCGCGAAATGCGCCTCGCCGACGCTAGGAATATCCCCGGCCTCAGGGCCGTCTTCGGCGAGGCTTATCCCGATCCCGTCCGCGTCGTCGTCATAGGCCCCGACCCCGTCGAGCTTCTTGGCGCTGATCTCACGGACCCGAGGTGGCTCAACTACAGTGTCGAGTTCTGTGGGGGGACGTGAGTCGTCTTTCCTCCCGCCATTCACCGTCTGTTCCGTCGCTCATCGCTCATCCCCATCATCCCATCCCCGCGCAGACACGTCAAGCTCACCAGCGAAATCAAGCAGCTGGTGTTGGTCGAGGAATCCGGCATCGCCAAGGGCGTCCGCCGCATCGTCGCCGTCTCCGGGGACGACGCCCGCTCCGTCTCGCAGCTCGCGAAGGAGATTGAGGCCCGGCTTGAGCAGGTCATCGGGCTGCCGGTCAAGGAACGCGAATCCGCCCTCAAGACTTTCTCCGTCGTACGTTCTTTTTTTTTTTTTTCCTCCTCCTCCTTCTCCTGTATCAAGTCAGGAAACACTTGGTTGGATTGATGGTGATGGTGGTTTATCTGGGGTCTGTAGGAACTCGCCGCCGCCGAAATCTCCGTCGTCCAGAAAGCTTCCATCAAGCTCCGCTTCAGCGCCGCCCAGAAAGAGCTCGTGGAGCTCGCGAAAACGCAAGCCAAAGCCGACGAGAAAAAAGTACCCTTTTCTCACCTATACCTATTATCAACAAGTCCAAAAAAAAAAAAAGTTTAATTATGGGCTTGGTGTTTCCCCGTCTGCTTTTCTCTAACTAGGCGCTCCAAATCGTTAATGATTGGATCAAAGAAAACCCCAACGAGAGGCTCATGACCAGCGTGCTCGAGCTAGGCTCGAACTCCAAAGTAAGCATTTCGGTGTCCCAATATTGTTCCTCAACAAAAACAGTGGTGGGGGTGGTGGTGGTTTTTTTTTTTTTTTGGCCGGTCAAGAGAAAGACTGTCTAGACTGAGAGGTTTTATATTTATAGGCCCTGGGAGTGGCGTGTGGACAGCTGAAGAACTCGGGCAAGGCCGGATACCTGTTCAGCGTGAACGAGGCCGACGGGAAGATCTTGCATGCGAGCACCCTCCCGCCGACGGACCTCGCGGCGGCGCCGGAATGGAACGCCAAGCTGTGGATGGACTCGGTGTCGAAAGTGATTGGCGGCAAGGTACTGTACCTCCTTTCCCAATATTCTAATACTCTTTCTCGCCCTCTTGCTTTCCCCGAACCGCTGTATGTAGATATCGAAGGGGAAGGTTCCTCGCTTTCCTTCCCATACTAACCCTTCTTTTCTTTCTCAACCGCTTCATTTTATCGCCGCTGACAGGGCGGAGGGAAACCCGACTTGGCCCAGGGCGTCGGGAGCTACGAAAGCCCAGAGAAGCTGGCGCAAGCTGTGAAGCTCTCCCAGCAGCTCTACTCCGACACGTTTCCTGCACTTGCATCATCCTCATGAATCTCTCTTCTCGTTTCTGGTCCTCCGTTTCTCCCTCCCTTTTGCGCTTCTGGTTGCTTATATATTGAAATGCTTGCACTAGCTTTGTCCAGTTTTTTTTTTTTTTTTTTTTGCGTAATATTTGCATATGAACAAACACACACACACACACACATCTCTTTCAAGGGGGAATCAGAATTAATGACATTGCATTCTTATTTTTGAGACCACAAATCCATTTCACCTTGATGTCAGCATAAGGTAGATTATGATCTCTTCCCCAAAGTCAGTCCAGCCATCAGGGGAATGAGTGAAGCTGAGGGATGAGTGAGAGAGGCTTCGGCTGAGTGAGGCCATATTTGAGATCTAAATATAGCAAATTTGTAGTATACTGTCTGAGATTGGCCAAGCCTTGTCAATAGAATAGTAAATCTGAAGAGGGTTGGCACTTTGAAACCACCTGATTCCTCATCAGAACAACAAACCTTTGGCAGAATGCATAAATGTCACATAATTCAAGAGCATGAGTGAGAGATTTGTGATAACTGGTCACTGTTGGTGAGCTCTCCGACTCTAATACCAATTGAATGAGTCACATCAGTTTATGCACCAAGAGAAATTAACTTGTGAGTAGAAAAACTTTGATTACTCAGACAACATTTCTTGCATTTGATGTATCTCAACCAAATCCAAGATATTGGAGCTACCAAACACTGTTGCTATTGGAAGACTTCCCTTCGACTCTGTAGCCCCCTACAGAGTCAGATTTGAAAGTCTAGAAACCAGATTTGATTTATAGGAGCTTTTTAATTAACCTACAGATTTTCCAACACGAACTAAACACCAACCATAGACAAAAAACTCATCCCTCAAAATCAAAAATCAAGAAAGATGCCACCAAAACCATCCACCCCAGCGTCAACTCAACAAACTCAGGCCTCAGCGACTCAACGAAATAAGACCTCAGCTCCAGGTGATAATTCACCAAAGGCGCCCCGGCCGTGCCAAAGGCTCACAAGGATATAGTACCAAAGACTGCGTGGCACTTATTGAGGCGGTTAAAGAACACCTTCCTCTAGGATCTCAGGAGTGGGGTTATGTTCTCGAGCGGTACAACACTTATGCGGCCAATAACGAACGTGCTATTCGTGAACAAAAGTCCATAAAACTCAAGTTCCAAGCTTTAGTGAAGCACACCAAGCCAACTGGCGATCCAAGTTGTCCTTCCCACGTCCGAGAGGCAAAATTGACCCAGAAAGCAATGGATAACCAAGCTCATCTTGTTGTGTGTAATGATGATGCCGAAAGTGATGATGATCGGCAAGTGATCTTTCCTTCCTCTTCTGCTACACTGATTCAAGTTGCTAATCTTGAGATTTTATGTTTAGAAATGGTGTCGGAGCACCGATCCCAATGTCGGTTGAGCCGACTCAACAGAACACCCAGAGCCAATGGACCGCAACTAGTTGGAGCGCGACTCAATCCCAGCGAGTTCAAGGTGAAGAGGTGGAAACATTGGATGAAGACGAGCCATCAGAAGATGTCCCAGCGGTGCCAGCCAATGGTGCAAACAACAGAATCCAATCAAACCACTCACCCGACCCTGTTCTGTCAACCTTTTCGCCGTGGGCTCCCAGATCCAATGAGCCAGAGGGCTCCCAGCAATCACCTGCCAGTGAATTGGCTTCCACTGCGCCTCAAACTGGGCCCCACCCAAGGGGGAGCTCTTGAGCTGCTAGCCAAAGCAGCCCAATGAAATCAAACAACCGATCTGGAGCAGCTGGTCGCGCATCTGCTGCTTCACCTGCAGGTACCTTAGAGCAACACCTGACTGCTTGGCTCGATCCAGCCGCACGACAGAAGCGCGAGACAGAAAACAGTATGTTGAATTTCTATGCAACACAACTCCGAGACGCTGGGAAAACGATTGAAAATCTTCAAGAAGAGAACAACCACTTGCATATGGAAGATCAGAGCAAAGCAAATGACCTCAAGGAGAGGCTCACCGAGCTCAGGATCAAAAACTCTTTGCTCAAGGCGAAGTTGGAGTTGCTTCAGATGAGGCTGGAGATGGCTGCCTCCAACACCCATCATTTCCACTCCCAGTCGGCCCCGTTTGGCCATGTCAATTACCAAGGAAACAATACCCCAAACCCGTTTGCACACGTTTCCGGGGCCGCTGCCGGTGGACAACCCGCTCCTTCTGGTGAACAAGTTGCTTTCAACGTTCTTGACTAGGCCTCAATTTTTCTTTTCTATCAACTGCTCAATACTTGAAATCACTACCGTGTTTATTCCCATATGTTTCTTTGGCTTGTCATCATTCTTTTCTTCCAAGCCTCTACGTACACGCAAAAAACCAAATCAATTGTGTCTCTCCATAACAACCAAGGATTTAAAATGAATGAAATTTAAGACGTAGAATTTACAACCACCCATGATAATATCTGCTGATGCGACACTGTTTCTGAATATCAGGAAACAGCATGTCATGAAAAGATCGAGCAAGAATGTGATAGTCATCTTCAACTGATTGATACACAATCTGTGTCTGATTAATGTGAACCAATCAACACCGTACTTGATGTAACTGCACACAAAGTTCAATGACTTCCGCTCGGAACTCATGATTAGTTGCAGGCAAAGGTAGCTTCAACCTGCTCAACAAGCCTTGAATCGCTCGCAATCCCCATTCGGCTGCCTGTCGGGCAGACACCAGCTGTTCGTTTAGGACCTTGAGCCAAGCAAACTCAACCGGACATGCAGGAAGACAATTGCCTCTCTTCATTGGTGCCATGATGCGATAATCCAATTGGTTGGTGCACCGTGGGAAGGCAGTGTTGCTAATTACTCGGTATCCGGGCGGAGTATTGGTCATGAGCTGGCTGTAAAGCCTCTCAGCAATGTTTGGGTCATGCCATGATCCTGGAGCATTCAATATGGCATGGATTACTGTGCCATTGGGGGCAAAAGTAAGGATGTTGCTGAAGTAATGCAAGCACGTCCATCCATTATAGTAGGCATTCTGGAGCCTAAAAATAAGTATAGTGAGCCTCTTGTATAAAAAAAAAAAAGGCAAAGTACTCACTCCTCATTGTCCGAAACATTCACTAGCAAATTAAGTCCATTGATAAATCCAAAGCACTTAACCAAAAGCGGGTACTTTCGCTCAATCAAGCTACTATAGTATTTGCAGTTCACTTCGTTTGAAGGCCAAGATATCCTTCCGATTTTTAGGTCTCGAAGTATAGCAAGAAGGCATGATTGGGCGTGTTGAAGATTGCGGGTGCACACTGCAGCGGTGATTGAAAATATCTGCTGGAGAGTGTATGCGGCCATACTTGAACTGAGCCAATGCAACAGCAGCGCTAGGCCACCCGCAGCATCCAGAGATCGACGAGCAGGTTGGGGATCACCATTTGGGTTGACATCCGATCGTGTGATTGTAGCTGAATCCCATGCCATGCTGAAGTGGATGAGTAGCAATTCAAATGTTCAAACATCCACGCCCATGACTGTTATAAACGCTTGGTCATTCCCAACGTCTCTCAAGTGATTCCATGAGCTTGTTCCTCGTGGATTTCCAGTAAGGTCCGGCCTTGTAAGGTACGTCCGCATTGTCCGGATTGGCACCCGTTTGCCTAATAACGCCAAGGCCACAATTATGACCACAGCTTTGTCGTCCTCATCATGCTGACTACCTGTCAAGCTATTCATACCTGTACAGTCAATATAAATGTGTTAGTATGATTAATCAAATCAATGAGCTAATAGAAGGAGAAACTGAACTGGGATTGTTGATTGTGGTTGTGCGACATACAGCTATTTGGTGAGCCTCACTAAAACTGGTGGCTAGATGTGACGGGAATGCAGTTTTACAGGGGGCTGTAAATCTAGTCTAGAAATTTGCAAATCTGACTCTGTAGGGGGCTACAGAGTCAAAGGGAAGTCTTCCATTTACAGGTCTGCAGATAGCATTGCAGATGCCACAAATTTGGACACACATCAGAATTAAAGTGGTTTGAACATGATGGTCATTGCTTCAAAGGGTGGTGAGGCCAGTTTTGTTGAAAAATTTCGGAATAAGGACTCCTCTGAGATCCTGATTTTTTTTTTAAAAAAAAAAAAAAAATCCTGTAAATCCAGACACAGGAAGTCCACCATTCTCAGGTTCTTGTCAGGAGAAATTTCAAAGAAAATAAATAAAAGTATTTTGGTAGCAGTTTTGCAAGGTCCCATGAGAGGTTTGCAACAGAGTGCACTAGACTCGCTACTTGAAGGTTGTCCTAATGGATGTAGGCGGATGACATGCCCTTGAAAATTGGAGCTTTTCCTTTATCAATGCAGTTTGGTCGCAGTGCTGGCAATTGGCGATAAGGGTTGCGCCGTTGAGAACTCCAGTGCAACCGCTCATCTCGCACCCCTGAGCGGTACATAATACTTTTGCTAGTTGTAATGGATGGTTCTGCGTCTTTCACAGGGCATTCGTGAGCATTGGAAATGGAAGGACTCATGGGAGTGGGCAAATTGAACGCCAGCAATGCTAAAAGCACCCAACGGCTGAGGAGGTGGGGTTGCATGATGTTGGACGGTGTGACGGCGACGATGTGGGGATTCGAACAGGGTGCTTGAAGAGAGGCAAGATGGTTGGGCTGGGCAGTGTGGCCGAGTGCCGCGGTTGTTCAAAGCGGGTAAGCGACGGTGCCGGACAAAGTTCCAGTTGCATGTTCCGTCGCAATCGGTAGACCATTGGGAAAGCGGTCAGCGTGATAGTTACAGTGGGAGCATCATCTGAATGCCCACATCGTATTGTGAGTGGGTTTGCAGGTTTCCAAGCTGATTTTTGAAGTCAGAGGGTTACTTGTTGAACTTCCCCATCAGAGAATACGGGGCCCGGTCTCGCTCAGATCATACTTGAAGCCCATATCCTTCGGTTGTGACTCGGGCAGCACGATTCGATTTACAATTTCGGATGCCGTCATTATCTGTGCTATCCTCTGTCGCTTACTAGTGGGCCTCTTTCAACAAACCTTTCCTTAACTCTGATATGTAAATAATGCTCAGAAACATTTCAAAGAAAAATAAAAAGAGGGCTGAGTTTGATTTAGTTCAAAAATAAATAGTTTCCAATTTATTGGATTCCCTCTGATTGTGACCACTTGAGTCTTGCAATGATGTTCCACATTCGTAAACTTTGAAGTCAATCTGTTTTGCAAAAAGGTGGATTTTTTAGCTTTGCATCAGATTCAAGACGAATTAAATCTGATCTTTTCTTAAATTTTCTTCAAAGACTCAAGGCCACCTTCCTTCATAAGCAAATGATAACAACAACAAGTCACCTACACGACATCCATCAACCAACGGGTACTGTAATCGACGTATGACGGGTGGCTTGACCAACCGAGGCAGGCTCAAGTGTCAAGCGAGATTCGACACGCATCTATAGCCAACGAAGAGAATCACCGAATGTTGGCGCCGAGTAGCGTGTAGGCGTTCAGGCTGGTATCAAGTCTAGCGCACGAGCGTCATGGACTGGATAATTAGACATCGTCCCGAGCTGGCTGACTGGCTGGAAGCAACGTAAAGCCAGATATTTGAATCTCTCTATCCTTTTTTTTTCTTTCTTTTTTTCATGGAACTGATCTTTGAGCATGCCGTTCAGCACGGAATCTATTCCTTGTGTCAACAAGATCCGCTGGATCAGGCTGGATCCGTATGTATTCCGCCAGGCCATCAGAGCATCTCCACCGCGGGGTGTAAATCGCGGGTGTAAACCCAATTTTCACCCCGCGCAGCAAAACCTATGCCCCACCGGGGGGTGTAAATCCGGAGCTAGACTTATCGCGAGTGTAAAAAACATCAACTCGAGTGTAGTTCTAGCTCCTCGCTAGATCTGACTACACCCTGTGACACCAGCCATTACCGGTGAAATCAATCACCTCCCTCGCGGAATTCAACTAAACAACCTCGATGTCACCAACTTCTACACCTCATTGGACCGCCCTGCAATGCAGCAACACAGCCCAATTGAAATTTAAAATTCAAAATGGGGATGCATCATGCGGGATTTGAAGTTGCAAACGTCATTAACCGGTACTGACCCGCCTGCAAAATTTACATTTTGCGCGCAGGTCATTGCACTGGTTGGCCCATGGGCCAAACCCACAAGCTGACCACAATTCTGAGGCTTTTGGAGCATGGGGATCTCAGAATTAACTCGGCTTAGGTTTCTGCCCAGCCAAAAAAAAATTAAATTTTTTTGACTTGCGGCCCTTCGGACCCAGGCTTGAAGCACACCTGGAAACACATAACTATGTACTTATGGGTATATTTATTGCCAAAATAAACACATAACACCATAGCTATGTATTAATATATGCCAAGAGAGAGAGATATCATATCTACACTGAAAAATCAACAGGAACAGAGGTTGGGTAAGACGCCATGAGTTATATGTATTGTATGTCAGCGCATGGAAACAAGCAGGAACAAGAGGGGATAGTCTTGATGAGAAATAAAGGAACAAGTGATGACAGATGCGCTTGATGAGAGAAGGTTTAAGCATTGAGGACATCGATGTCCATGGCAGCTCTCCGAGGGATACAGCGATGCGAGCTGTATTTCTTGATTAATACCTCAGACTGGGCCCCGGTGTATCCTTGTCGATAGACTGAAAGCTGTTGTTCGGTTCGCCGGAAATACTTGCGGATTGTGATGAGCGGGCAGGATTGTCTCACTTGCTCAAAAAGAGCCTTGCAGGCAGGGAATGATACAGCGGTGTGGGACTGCTTTTGATAAGCTGTTCAGTTTGAACGAAGAGGACAAAAAATCAATAGAGATATTCATATAAATACATAATTATGAACAGCGAGATCACTTACATTCTTTGATGAAAGACCAGAAGAGCTCAATAGGGTTGAGTTCACAGTGGAACTTGGGTAAGAAGAGACAGACATGCCCCGCATCTTCAATCATTGTCTGGAGCATTGGTCATTCATTGAGGAAGTCTGACTGTTCAGACAGTATTTTTGACCAGCAACAGGTTTTGTCTTTGTTTGTGCTTTCTTCGTTAGTACCTTCTTTGTTTGTACCTTCTTTGTTTGTACCTGATTGGCTAGTTTTGTTGTCAGCTGGTTGACCTTGTGCAGTGAGGATTTTGGCAATACATTGTTCTGGAGTCAAAAAGTAGCTGGACCCTTCAGCTTGTTGGATCAGTTTTGCAGAGCGGTTCAAAGCATCTTTCCGTATATTCGATTTTTTACAGCTGTCACAGTGAAGCTTCAACGCAGGGATTTCCCTCTTGGATTTGTAAGGAAACGTAGTGATTCCAAAGTCCGCGCTCTTCCAAGATAGTTTGAATACCTTTTGGTTGTCCAGCTCTATTAGGATCGGGGTGCGAAGGATCAAAGCAAAATTTTTGAGGCAGACCACGCAGATGCTGTGGGATTAATGGGTCGTCAAAGGGAATGAATGAATCTCTGAGCCGCGATTGCTTGCCACCATACTTGAGATTCATGTTTTAAACTCTCAAAGCTGTTTTAGAAAAGGCACCGTGTGCAGACAAACAGTCAAAAACAAATACCGCTTGAGCATTTGGATGGAGGGCTTCAAAGATCGGGATGGCTTTATTGGAGACCTGTTGACAGAGTTGCTCCATGTCCCACCATTTATCCCCCTTGGAGCCGGGGTAAATGATAGTGGCGGCATTGTTTGATTCAAAGTTTTTTTCTTTTTGCTGTTCATTGGATAACTTTAATCTTCCAGTGGTCTCCAGGATGAGGTCGGAGATGTGAATCAGTCGCCCAGCATTTTTTGACCGGATTTCACTGCTACCGGGGAGCAACCAGGTAGATTTTGGCTACTCTTTGGCGTGAATAGTTGACTCGTCATGGTAGATGAAAATTGTTTCCTTGTTGTTGCCTAGTACCTCAGGATCAACTAGAGGAGCAACGTCAAGACCATTTCCATCATATATCCGGGATAGTTTTTGAAAAGAGTCAAAGTCTTCTATAAACTTCTTTCTGGCCTCAACAACATCTGGTCGTTCATGCCCATCAAAGTAGAGGCACTTCCGATACTCTTGAGGGCGGTATCCAAGCTTTATCATCCACCAAGTGGCAGCACTGCGACTAAGACTCTTTGTAATGTTGAATTGAGGAAATACCTGATTGATGAAATGGTTTCAAAAAGTGATTGGAGTTACCTGTAGCAAAAAAAAAGGAAGGAGTTGGAAGAAACAAACTGTAAGCTCGGTGGAAGTATGCACAAAGAAGATGTGACTTGCGTGACCGGGAACCTGGGATGCTGCCCAATTGAAGAGTACTTTTCGCAGTTCAATGTTGTCTAGCAGCGACCAATGAGTCTTCCAGTTTCCTTGCTTGACCCCTGAGAGTTGTTGGTTGTTGATAACATGTTTTGCCTCCTTTCAAATAGAACGAGAGAGATACAATCCACTTCTTGGATTGGGGGGAGACGTGGTTAAAGAACGCTGATTGAGAGCAGACTGGGCAGCTTCAAGGGAAGCTGTTTTGCTGGGGGAAGGAAGTCAGAGGTTGTTGAACTGGTAGATGTTGTTCATCATAGATTGGGGAAACTTGAATTTCTTGTCTTTCTTTTCTTTCTCTTGGTATTGTAGAGTAGCTTTGTTGAGCGCAGAGTTGAGAGCTTCCCATCGGGCCCTTGCCTTTTCAGATTTGGTGGGAGTTGGAGGTTTCTGTGGAGCTGCAAGTTGTTGTTCTAATAAGTGAGCAAGGCGGGAGTCAATCAATTCACGTTGGGCTTGAGGCTTGACAAGATTTGGATCAGGAGTTTCAGTATCAATCAACGTAGCAGATGCAAGATCAGGATCAATGGCCAAGTTGGGTGTTGACGATTGGACAGGTGTCAATTTGATTAGGTAGTTCTGCATCATTGTATTGTTTTTGCCAAGAGCTTGGATGTGTCTCTTCTTCCTGTTGTGTTTAGTCTGTTTGGGAATAGCCGCCGGGACAAGTTTTTGGGAAGAAGAATTTGGGCCCTCCACAGGTTGTTGATATGCCTTCTGCCCAGACTTCAACTGACGGCGTTTAACATCCTCAGGAATAGTAGAGGCAGAGATATCACCTGCAAAGATTGGCCAAACGTCTCGAAATGGTTCGTCCTCATCTTCTGACTTGTCACTATCATCATCAGATGTTTCATTGTTGATTGAAAGATCATAGTATGGTGTATCAAGCCCCGCTGGGCACAGGCCAAAGTCAGGCCATAAAAAGGCCAAGTGCGCTGGGCCAATCCCAAAGTGCGCGTGGCCACCTCTAAATCAAACTTGGCATACCCTCAACCTTGCTGGTCGCTCTGCAAACCCCCAGCTGGCACGGTCCAAAGCTTGGGCGGGCCCAACCCAAGCCTCGCTTGGCCACACCCAAGCCAGAGTGCCACGCCCGCCTATATCAAGGCCGCTGGCACTCCTCCTCACTACACACTCAAGATTGGGGGGTATCATTGTTAGATTACTTCACCTTAAATACATATAGACTAATTTACATGAAATACAATTTTTTCAATTGATTTTTTATTTTATTTTATTTTTTTTGTATTTTTTTGGCGGGTCAAAAGATGAAATGGAAAAGAAAAAAAAACAACTATTCATTTTGAGGGGGGGATAAAACTTGGCCAGTGATGTCCTGGAATTCAGAACAGGCGCAATACAAGCGCTGACAATGAGAAAAACAGTGTTGCGACTTTTCCGGGGTGATTACCTCGTTGATCGCATTTTTGATTTCGGAGACAAGAGCCGATCGATTTTTTTGGCTCTTGGGTTTGAATGTAGGACTTGATTGAGTGGAAGCTGTACTTGATGGGATTCAAGAAGGGGGAGTAGGGTGCTTACCTTAATTTTTGTTTGTGTTGTGTTGTGTTGGTTGACTTGATTGGCCAAGAGGTTTGGGATGAGCCGGCGCAACTTGGCTGTGTGCCAAGATCCGCAGCTCTTACGGCCAACCCAAACAAGCCTCCTGGGCACATGCTCAAGCCTCCTGGGCACAAACCCAAGCCCCAGTGGCGTAGTGTCAAGCGGGACGTTGGCCTGTGCCCAGCGGGGCTTGATACACCATAATTAACTAGATCATTACCCTGATTTCTAGATTCAATTTCAGCTTTGTGGAAGTCAGATAGTTCAGGATTGTTGTTTTCGGGGTGAAATGGTGGTTCAAAGTTGTCCATGCAAGGTTCATCATTCTGGATGGGAGACTGATCTTCATGAACAACAGCGCTCGGAGCAACATCAAGGAGTTGTATTTCATTTTCGCCAGCGTCTTGATCAAGAACTTCAATGCCACCATGATCCAGAACTTTGATGCCATCGTCGCTGCTGTCTGAATCAATATGTATCCGAGCAGCCTCCGCATTTCTCTCTCTATTTTTTCTTTCCCTGCGGCGTCTTCTACATTGACCCTTTGCTGCTTTCGTCACTTTATTTCTTTCGCCCTTCCCAGCTTTTGAGACTTTCTTGACCGCCATTTGTTTGGAATAAGACCTAAATGTGTGTGAAAATGATGGGTGTGCAGATAGATAATCAGCGTATTTTTTGCTTTTCATTGGTTAAAGTGAATCTACCTACGCGCTACTTGCCTGTAAGATGCCAAGTGACTGGAATCAGTGAGTTTTCTGTTGTTTTCTGCTGGTTTTTGCTGGCACAAGACACACCTTTGAGAGTGAACATGCACGTATTTAATTTGAGCTTGGCCACTCTGTAGATTCTGTATGTATTTATGTACATTCAACAATGACTACATAGCATGGGTTTTGAACTCTTTGCATTCAAAAAGTCCACCCGCAGCAAAAATTTGGGAAAAAATGTGGCCCCCCACCATCCAGACCCAAAAAATCTGGCCCTCAACCATCTGGACCCCAAATAATTTAGTGTTGGTTAATGACGTTCGCAACTGTACACTCGCAATCTGCACTCCAGGACCCTGGCAAGCCCCTATATATGTCAGTAACAAAAAATCCTGGATTTTGCCAAAATTCATAGATTTTTCAAGCCCATTCATACATGTTTCATGAGTAACCTTTCCACCGAGGTGCGGGTTTGGTGGAGGGGGAATCCGGGATTATGGGGGGCCGGGGGTGCGGATGGCCCACCCCCAACCCCATAAAGTGATTTTTGTTCATTTTTTCGGCCAGATACCAAGAGAAATGATACCTAATGGATTTCTTCTGGCCATATTTCCACCTCTAACATCTCAAATCCCAAAAAAATGCAGAAAAGAGTGAGAAAAGATGTAAAAAACTTGTCAAACCTCCTAATTGATCAAACATTCATACATTTCAGGTAACCTACATGGAAAAAATGGTCATTCATACAATTTTGGTGAGTATCATTTGGGGTTTTTGGCCAAAAATTCATACATTTTCATTACTGACATATATAGGGGCTTTCCAGGGTCCTTGCACTCCCCGGTGGAGATGCTCTCAAGTTAAGACCTGCGTACGGACTCAAGAAAGTTATGTACCCAAGTTGGAGGAGTCAAAACCCTGACCCCGGCCAACATTACATCTCGTAGGCTGTTGCCACTATTGGCCAGTCAATCCCCTCTTCTCAGTCATCCACTCGCCCATCCTTGTTGCATTGGTATAAGGCGTGGCCGACTGCAACTCTACGTGGATCTTGCTCCATCTGTTCCGCTTGGACTGGCCAAGAATCACTGGCCCATTCCCCTCCTTCAAATTAAACAATGCTTGCTGGATGCTGAGTCCAAAACTTGATTTCCCTATACATCATGAGAAAAATGAGGGAAATACCTACACATCAGGCGTCATGAAGCTAACTTCAGACGTGATTCAGACCAAATATTGCTCATTATCCAAGTCATGGGACTCCAAGATAAGGATCAAGGTATCATATCAAGCAACTTGGATTATTGCCGTAGTAATTCTTGAGTATTCATGGATGTTAATGGGCTTCAATTGGCATTTATTTTCATCAAATTTCTCATGGTGATGTTTATATGAAGAAATCCTAGATAAAATTATAATTTATCTATGCTATTGGGTGGAGGACTTGTCATTTTGTGTCAAATGTTTTAATTTAGAACTTCTAAAACTAAGTTTTAAACCTGGTTTGGGTTGAAAACTTGATTGTGATGGATTTCCATCACCAAACAAAGTTTAGAACTCAGGATCAGACCATGTACACAAATTAAGAAATTTGAGCAACATAAAGTCCTCCACCAAAAATGAACATGCCAATGATGATGGGAACCGCTTGATCAGATGTCATGCCGCAGAGACATAGACATGATTGGATTGAGTCAGCATGGCAGAATTACATAGGAAAAAGGTTTTGGAAGCAAAAGGAAATATTTACTGATGACAGAGATAGACGAACAATCTATTTTAGCAACTTTTGCAAAAGGGAGCAAAGAACAAAGAAGCAAAAGTACTGAACAGTGGTGGAATACATAGACTTTAAACCATGGTTAGCCTGAGAAGATGGGAAAGTAGACTAGCAACACTCCTCTACATAGGAGCCAAATTTTTGAGAAGCCACTAAACCCCCCGCGCTGAAGGAGGGGGGCTTGTACGGAAAGCACAGCAAGTTTTGTTTCCACAGTCCACTTTACACACGCGTGACTGAGTAGTATCTTCAGGACAAACCATATCTAAAATAGTTTAATTGTAAAAGGGCTCTGTTTAAATATCAAAACCACTGACGAAGCCATTTCGTCTCTTTTCTGCTGATATTCCCACAAGCCACACCCCCTCGCTGAGCTTTTGAGGAGTTCTATCCTCCCCACAATCTGCATAATTCCTTATCCCTTGGCTGTTCTCTGTGGGTTTCCAACTTTCCCCTATTGCTTCACAACCTCCCTGCCTCCCGACTTGCAATCCTTCAAAACCTTGCGCAGACGTACATGCTTACAATATTTCAATTCCCTATCTTCCATTTTCCCATAGTGTCATCATCATACCATGCCCAACAGCCGACGCCAATCCGCCGCTGAAACCCAGCCCAGTTCCAGCTCAAACCCCCAGACTGCCGCATCCCACCAACCAACGCTGACCGCAGCTCGATTAGAATCAAGCATTATCCGAAAGTTTCACTCACTGGTGACCCACACGAGCGCGACTAACGCGAGTACTCCCCCAAGAAACTCAATATCTCGTGCAGCCGTTTCATCCGAGCCGAAAATTTCGCCCACGCACAATATCAACCAACTCATCGGCAATGGTTTGTCGGCTTGTCCTGAAGCTACAACTAGCAGTCAAAATAAAACGCAAGGTTCCACACTACCCAAGAAGCAACATAAGAATACAGCCGGCCTTGGCTTACCATCATCAAACTCCGGCTCGGTACCAACCAAAAGGAATTTAACAACTTCGGATTTACCTTCAAGTACAAATCATAAGAAGAACAAACCGGCAGTTGAAGTCGAATCAAAAAATGAGAAAAATACTTCAATTTCAGCTGATGTTTTACGCTGTCATCAATGTCGCGCCGAAGTTCCTATTGAGAACGCGATTATGTGTTCAAATGAAGATATTGCACGATCGAATAACAGAAGAAGAAGGAGCGAACCAAATCAGAATTCATCAACTCACATTATCAGTTCGAATCTCAATGCTAAGACTCCGTCTTCCCAATTAGGACCTTGTCGCGTTAGCTTCTGTGGTCGATGCTTATTAGGTCGATAGTCAGTAATTTTTTGATTCTTTACACTTTTTTTTTGCTATGCACATTCTTCAGAAAAAAAAAGAAGAGAATCCAACCCAGGAAAGGTATTCATGTGAAAATGTTTGGCTTTTGATTGAAAAATTTAAAATAAACCAAACTCGGCTAGCGGGGAAGATTTGAAGAAACTACGACCCGAGGTGAAAATTCCCTACAAATGGGACTGCCCAGTGTGCCAGGATTACTGCAACTGCTCAATTTGTCGCAAGAAGAAAGGACTACCACCTACTGGGTAAGTTCCTAGCCTTTCTGCGTGAACAATCAGACAAAGCACTTGCCTAATCAAATGATGTGCTCGTCATCGCTCCAATCTATTTTAGAAAATTAGCCAAAGCAGCTATCGAGGCCGGATGCACCTCGGTGCGTGAACTGCTCGCAGTAAATCCAAATGCTCAGGTATCAATTACTCAAACATGCTGCAATTGATTTCGATTCGCGTCTACGCTTCCTGACTGCAATTGACACGCGTTTTCATTTTTCAACATTTGAATTTAGGGTCCCGAAATCCTAAATCAAGAAGCTAATCGACGTGGGAAAGACAAAGAGCAGCCACCCTCTGCGCCCTCTTTACCAAAGGCTAAATCTGACGCGTCGAACAAAAAGTTGCTGAAGTTGAAAAATTCGGAAAGTTCGACCCCAAAGTCAAAGAAGCCAATCAATCAACTCGTCACCAAGAAATCAGACTACAAGAAAAAAATGACGAGTCAAGATCCGAAACATCTCGAAGCTGTCAAAAAGCTCAAGAAACAACAACAGGTTGAGAAATCCACAGCCGAGAAGTCCGGTCAATCCTCCAGTAAACAAGCCCCTTTGCCCTCTAAACAACCCGCCACCTCCGTAGTCAACGGCAATAAATCTAGTGAACAGTCAACCGTAGAAGTTCACAAAGCACCCGCAAGACGAGCCCCACACGTTGTTCAGGCCCCCACTTTATACTCGTGTTTCCCAACCGGGATTCTAGGATCAGGACAAATTTTGAAGCGACTGCATGTTCGGGAATTCGTTTGTCGATTTAAGAATCTGATACCTGGGCTAGGAGGAACGGAAATGAAGAACTCGCAGACTGAAACTCATAGGGCCCAGAAAATCATAGATTCGATGGACGACATTGTGAACTTTTGGATTGATGATGAGGGTGGTATGAGAGCTATCATGAACGGTTTGACCAGACTGATTGAATCGGATTCTACTCACGCTGATCAGTCTACGGAGCGCTCCTCTCCACTTTTAAAGTCAACTGAAAGTGCTGCTATTCTGGCTCAACTTAAACGGGAATCCAAAAGTGCTACGACTCCTGCGCCGTACCAACAACATTCAGTACCATGCTGGCTGAGTTAGTTATCTCTTGTTTACCACGCCTTGCTATCTCGTTTATGAAATTAGTCAAACACGTTCTCATACTGAATTTCCCCACTAATCATCATAGCTGCGATAAATTTATTGAAGGAAGAAGGATTGGAATCACTCTTTGAAAAAGACATTGAAAATCCTTACATTTCATCCTTCGATGGATCTGCCTCCATGGAGCATTCGAACGATGAACGACTCCAGAGACTCAAATTTTCTCCTGTCAAGAAACTAGCTATCATTTCCGAATTGATCGACATTGCTTTGAGAGGTCAGACGCTGAGTGAAGATCTCATTCAGGTGAGATTTTTCTTCAATTCAACTGTCCTCATATTGCAGGCGTATTCTCGAGAAGAATGTAGTGAAGTTTTGCCCACTGTACTGTTCTCGTTATTGATGTTGACGCTTTTTTTTCATATTCTTCTCCAATTTTCTCGTTTTTGGAAATGGACATGAAATAGGGAGTGGAACGAGAAAAGCAAGCCAAAGCAGACATTCTGAAAGAGCGAGTCAAGCTGAACAAGCAATGGTCAGAAACAAAAGCCAAGAAACTCTCTCTGATGCCGTCCAAGAAATCTTTGTTAGTCACATCGGACAGCGGCCAGCTCGAGAAACCTAGCAAAGCTTTGTTGGAGCGGGAAACCGCTCGCGTTCAAGCTTTGGTTGAATGGGAAGCCGATGTGAGTTTCCTCATTTATAATCTTTTTCAAATTTCGGTCGTCGACCAACTGGTTTGAAGACCATAGCTTCATCGGACCAACCAACAGACATTCCGATTGTATCAATTTTACGTGATGATTGATTTTTTTTCTTCTTTTACATCCAAACTCGTCGAACGATAACAACAGATGAGTCAAGCGGAGCTCGCACACAAAAATGAGATCCGAATGTCGTCTGTTGAGCAATACAAAGCTGAATCTTCAAGTCGATTGAGATTCCAGTCACTTGGGAAAGACCCGCGGAACAATTCATATTACATCCTTAGCAGTACGCCCGGAAGATTGTATCCGAGTGACCCGATCGAATTAGCTTACGCCTGGAGTTACAATTTGATTATCCATGGCTCCGAGCCCACAAATTCTAACATCAAGGGGAAGAAAAAGAGTAACGCACAAAAGAAAGAACAGGGTGATGCCGCCCCTACGCCCCATGATTTTGTAATGGCCACGAAGAACGATGACAAACAGGACGCGCAGATCGATATGTTAGAAGGCGGGCAAAGACCTGCAAATGATCAATGGATTCGAATTTCTGACCCGAAGGAAATACGTCAATTAGCCTCGTGGATAGAGTACGAAGCTAAACTGGTCGACTTCAAGAACTCCACAAGCCGACCTTCTTCAAGTGGGACAAACAGTAAAAAGACACCCAATTCGACTTTTCAGCAGACCACAACAACCCAAGCGCAAATACGCACTGAAGTCAATGATAGCGCCCACCCCCTAGACGGAGGCTCAAACGATCACTGTTTCAAGAGTATGCAGAACCTGGTCGACCAAATCAATCGCTTTTCTGAATTTCTTGAGTTGAAGATCAACGAACGTGTTCAACTGGATCAGCATGACCGCCGAGGTCTTAAATCCAGAAACAACTCATAACGTACCATGACTTCGATCACTCTGCACCGTCCTCTTTTTTGTTCTGCCCCTCTTCCTCTATGCCCTGTTCTCCCTTCCTGTGCAACATGATGAAACAATTTCATGTTAACCGTTTTTTCTTGACATAGATAACTGAAAAGGATATGACAATTGTGTTCATATAGATTGTTATGTTGCTTTATCTTAATGCGGTCCTTACATTGCTGTGTTCATTTTTAGTCTGCTTGGGTAACTCATCTTTAGAGATCAAACTGCTTGCTAATGATTCTGTGGACACTACGGGGACAATTTCTATGCTAACTTATGTGAATCCGGGTACATACACGGCGGGACAAATGGCTCGTCAAAGTGACGCCCCTCCCGTGGGCCGGTGACCCAGCAAATCGGTAACGTCCCAATCGACGCAATGCAAACAACGGTCACGAGCGCGACCCCTGTGACCGCCCCCTTGGCGTTCACTGCTATGTCCCTACCGGTCACTATCGGTCATGCTTAATTAAGGTTGCGATCCGGTGGGTCGGGTTCGGATATCACTTGCCCGAGATCCGGATCCGGCATATCCGGCTCCGATGCCGGGTATTACCGGATCTTTTGCCCGCAGGAAAAAAAAAACTTGGCTGGCATTAGTGACGTGATTATGACACACGCGTGTGTGCTACAGCGTACTTTCTTTTGATCACCAGTGCACCACCCATCACAGTATCTCCACAGCATAGACTGCCCGCTTCCCACCTCTCATATCAATTTCTAAAAGCTCAAAAATGAAGTCTAAACGCACCATTGAAGAAGTAGACAGTGACTCCAGCTCTGGCATTGAAGCATTACCACCACCCAGCAATTCCGCAAGCCAAGATGCCAGCAAAAAAAGCTGGGTCTGGCAATACTTCAAGCCAACAACAATTGACGGTATTTTGTATAATGTCTGCCAGGCAAACAGGACTCCGGGAGGCGCCAACCTTTGCCTTGCAAAACTTGCAATTGACAAAAAGCGATCGACCAAGAGCATGAGCAACCACCTGGACCGACAACATCGCATCTACGAAGGAAAATCCGAAACCGGCGCAATCACGAAGTTCATACAGACCGGAAAGATAGCTAAAAAACTTGATCGAGACTCCTTAACATCAACAATTGCTTGCTTTTTCATCAAGTGTAACATTCCTTTCCACACCATCAACCACCCAGATTTCCGAGAACTCCTTAGACTTTGCAATCCGGCAACTAAGTCTCTGGTTTGTGGGAAAGACACCCTGGCTTCCTTCATCAAAAAAGTCTTCCAGCAGGGACAGCAAGTCCTCCGAAACAAGTTTGCTCAAATACAAAGCAAAATCAGCCTCACATGCGACACCTGGACATCTCCTAGCAACATTTCTATACTCGGAGTTACTGCGCACTGGATTGGGAAGGATTATTCTTTAAATTCGGTCATCTTAGCTGCCGAACTACTCGAAGGAAGTCACACCGGAGTATCTTTAGCAACTCACCTAGTCTCAGTGCTTAAAAAATACGAGATTCATGACAAAGTCTTCTGTATCACGGCAGATAATGCTTCAAATAACGGAACCATGGCAAATCACTTGCCCAATCTCATTTCCTTTGATCCGAAGAACTGCATGCTTGGCTGTATGGCACATGTGATTAATCTTGCCGCCCAAGCTGGAATCAAAGCTTTCTCCAGACAACCACCATTGCCAGCCTTGCCTGGTGGTTTATCCAGTATTTTGAACGACCAACCTGACCAACTCGACATCTCCAGCATCATCACTCGCATCAGTGGCTTCACAACTTTCTTAAAGCGTTCCCCTCAAAAAGCATCGTCATTCCTGGAAATCACCAACGGCATAATTGGAAAGCGGCTCGCCATGGTTCAAGATGTTGCGACAAGATGGAATTCTACTTTCTTCATGCTCAAAAGAGCATCCAAACTCCGTGCATGCATCACAGTCTTCTGTGAAACCAACAACTTGACCGACAAATACAGTCTCACCCTGGATGAATGGGCTAAAGTCGAACAACTCTGCAGCTTTCTAGAACTTCTAAACGAAGCAACTGAAGTAGTTTCGCCGGACAAAACGACCTCATTAGTCTTGGCAGCACCTGTGTATATCTGCTTGATAGAACGGCTCAACGAGGTAAGTATTTCACACAACCAACACATAATTGAGCAAATATTGACTTTCTTTGTGAAAAACAGGCATGTAGGACATACAATGCGCAAGAAATGATCCCATCTGCAAGAGACATGATCGACAAGCTGGAGAGCTACTTCTATGCAGCGATTGAAAAACCGGTCTATCTATGTTCGATGATTCTTGATCCCCGCGTCAAAGCAACTCTTCTCACACCTGAGGTTCTTCAGTTACTAAGACTCAGCAAAGAGTCAATCATCCAGACCTTCAAAAATGAGGCCAAGCAATTTACCGATAAGCGAGGTGAAAACAATCCAGAGAAAAACAGAGAAACCGAGCCAATCACTCAAGATACTATGCGATCAAGCATTTACAAAACTAAGAAGCGAGAAATCACTTCTCTTGATGAAGAAGTCGAAGTCTACTTAAGCTCCGATTGCGAAGATGAGGCCTACAATCCTCTTTCCTATTGGAATGCCAACAACAAACAGTTCCCTACCCTCTCAAATATGGCTCGCACATTCCTTGCAGTACCTGCTTCAAGCGCTCCGACCGAGCGAGCTTTCTCTTCCGGTCGATACATCCAAGACTACACACGAAACCGATTGAACCCCGACACTCTCCAATCTCTCATTTGCCTGAAGAACTGGCTTTCTGAAAAGCTGATTGATGTAGATGATGTGCCAATCAACACTTAGTTTTTTTTTTTATCTTGATTGTGGAGTAAAGAAATCAATACACTCGTTTCATCTGTTTCTAGAGTAACCGCAGGTGCTAAAAAGGCAGCCTATACTGCCGTTATCTGCACCAGTCTACACCCCCCTCTTAGCCTCATGATCCGATCGGATACCGGATCACTAGCAAGCCGTCCGTGACCCGACCCAACCCGGTATCCGATCGGATATCACCGGATCCTCAGGGTCCGGATCGCAACCTTATGCTTAATGCGTCATTGTGACAACGAGCATGGTTTACCGAATCGGTAAGTGCAGGGAGGCAGGGTCTGCAGCCCCTAAAAGTGGGCTGCACAGAGAGTCGAACTCTCACAGCGCACCGACCTCATGCAATTGCACTGTCATTGTCATTGATCAGCCATGACCATTAGGACAAGAAGCACACTATAACATTCCTGGGTGAAACGGCATATCACACCGATGTCCACCACAGCTTACTACACTCGGATGACTCTTTTTCACTGAAGTTATTTTTTTTGAAAAAAAAAAAAAAAAAAAAAAATGAATCACCTTTTCAGGTGACTCACGTCAAACGATCATGTCTGACAAAGTTTGTCATGAACAAAATTGTTGAGTTACCAGGTCGCAATGACCGCTTAGGGCTGCCGATGGGGCCGGCAGCGACCCCGCGACCTTGCCGGAGTGGTGTTGTAGGCTACCGGGGTCGCGATGACCTCAATGCCAGAAGTGGCCGTCATTAGGGCCACCGGGGGACGCCAATAGGACTGGCGTCGCCCCCCTGACTAGGTCAGGGTCGCAACGATGACAGATACTTCGGTGCGGTCACGGGGGCGCCAGAACTGGTCGTGCGACCCCTGAGTGGCTGGAACGCCCAAGGGGTGTATTCCAAACTTTCGGAATCGTCCCGCCGTGTAAAGACTTCTCATGGAGTGCTGGCAAGAAGACCATCCTACTGCATCTACATACATCACTTACATTTCACTTGGGGAAAGCCACCATCATTTTGAAACACCGTATTTCAAGCCTGAAGGGTACTTACTAAACCTGTAACTCTCTATAGCATCCTCTGGACCAGTATTCATCGCAGAAGATGCGCCTCTTGCACACAAGAACGGTTTTCCTGATATGTACCTTAGGCACCTGGATGAAATTCCAGGGTACTCAAGCTATGGGAACAAGAAAGGAACTGTCTGAATCCCGTTGGGTGGGCAAACGGGAAGGTTATTCTGGTATGTCCGATCTTCTTAGCGAGAGTCAACCCAAGCGCTTAAGAACCGAAAAGCAGGTGGATGACATGGAACTTGAACAAAAATTGTCTTCACCTTCTCTCACAGGTAAGAGTACACTTTTGGTAAAGAATTTGCTCAAATCAGCACCTGCCATCCATCCAGAGGCAACTCACTTTAAACAATTATCCAATTAAATATTCCCCAAAAAGATGTTGACATGGCAGATGCTGTCGGGGAAACCATAGGATGAAGAGGTTGGTAACCTTTACCTTCTAATGCATGAAGAGGAGACTTAATTTAGATATGTCATGATTTCTTTACCAGAACCAGAGGAAGTGATAAGTGAATTCATCAACAAAATCTCATACATCATAAATGAAGTGAAGCAGATGCAGTTGGAATCAGGTCTCAAGGAATATCAAATATCAAGAATTGACATCATTCTGAAAGATTTTGTAGTATCATCAAGATATATGTTGAATTGCTGGCTATATAAATTTGAAGAAGAACATGGTACACATCCAGAGGGACAGTATGTAATTTCTACTGAGAACATTGAGGAGATTTTGAAGAATTCTAAAGAAGAATGGGAGAAATCTGCTGGCAAAATTGAAGAAATTGGAAAAATGCTTGTCACCATTGAGACAACAGCAACCAGGAAATTAATTCAAAAAGCATATGAGCTAATTATGACTTCATTGGTTAACTTTCAAAAAACACAAATCCTTTCTGAGGAGGAGGTCTCACATTTTTTGACCACAGAGATAGATAAACAACTTATCTCAGGTTATGCTACCAGCAAATTCATTCATTTTGACCCAAGTACAGAAAGTGCTTATGTGAGCCTGAACATGAAACAATCCCTTGAGGCATCCAATTCTATAGATGGATTCCCATACATTTTAAAGTGTAAGTGTAAAATTCTATTGATTTTCTGATTGAAACTTAAAGTTCATGAAAACCGTCTAATCAATAACATTCACACTGCTCCTGTTACTCAAAATGTAAAAAGTATTGGACCACGATACTTCAAATTGGACAAACATTGAATACAGGTACTTGATGAATTCACTCATGTATTTACTTCATGAAAAACCACTTCCAACCAATAATTTCCGTCAGATCATGAATCAATCTCTTGGACAAGGATATGTAAAAAATATGAAATTTGAAGGATCAATGGACCAAATTCATTCATTATTGAATCAATTGTTATATTTATTCAAAAGTTCTGGCCATCAGAAACCATAAGGAATACATCAAAATCATGAGGAAGAAGATTACATATTACATGCAACAAGTCAAATAGAAATTTCAACTCATAACTAACATTATCATCTTGTTTCAATCATTTCTGACAACAAAAATGGTGATTTTCTTGCATTAATACAATAAGTTCACACTAGGATGAAAAAAGAATCAAACCATACTGGAAACAAGATCAAAATTTTCCAGAAAGAAGATTCTTCATAATCATTTGAACAGGAGCATATAACCTCATCATTTGGAAGTAGTATATCAATGGCTTTTGAGTGACTTTATTCCTTATCGATTTTATGTCATCCATTTTTGTCTGATTTTTTTTTCTCCATCATCCCCAAAGAATCATTCTTACTTGGTTCCTCCACAAATTAATGAAAAGCTATTTGTTTGTTTCTTCAATGATATATGAAATTTGATTTTTTTGAGTTATTTATTGATTTTTTCAAGAAACAATTGGGTACTTTTCTTGGACATCAACACTAAAATTCACAGTAACATTCACAGTGATTCATTCTGAGATCCAGTTTTACTATGATTATCCTCAAGGGTCAACTACCCAGCTCTCTGCAAAGCTGACCATGTCTTTCTGAAGTCTTCCAATGTCAGTTACTCCTCAGGTTTCTATCATTACTAGGGAACTGCGCGGCTGCACCGTGCCACCCCGGTCACAAAAAAGATCCCCAGTACCATCACTTGCAGCACAAGGTGCCTGCAACCTTGGCAACTCCAAACTTTAATGACATTTTCAGGAATTAATAATACCCTCATCACAATTCACACAGGTTCTTTGCCTATGCTCAGCAAGTCACAACAATAATCCTGCACATAGCAACATGATAAACCAAATCAAAATGAAACTACACGCCGCTGATCATATTGAACACAAAAAAAATAATTGATCCCTGTTGCAGAACAGGGGCCTAGGACTCAATCTTGAGGTGGCAGAATGTGAATAGGACAACTCCCCAGGTCCCATTGTGAGCAATCTCACCAACTTACGGTTCTGATGGAGAACACAGATAGCGGTGAAGAGTTTCTGTTGTATGCAGATGATGCAAAGGTTCCAGAGAGTGGAACTGCACCCACTGCCATGGTCTTAGGGTGGACCACTCAAGGGCAGAGTCAAGCACAGCCCCAAGTGCAAATGTGAACACATGTGTCTCCCAAATCCAGAACCGGCTGACCCAGATGACTGACCCTCATTGGTCTGTTGTCAGATATTTCCTCAGGGGCAATGAGAACACAGACAGATCAGGAGGATTATTGGTTGGCTTCCCATTATTGGCTCACTGCTTGGTGACGCCAGCGGACACCAATGCAGATTATTACTTTGTGACACACTTAAAGGTCTTCCTGTTGTTGGCTCTGCCCTTGGCAGTGATTTTCATGGTCAGGAAGGCGGAGGTTTTGGTGCATGATTGGTGGTTCAACTATTGTCAGATCTACCCCTGGGAGAAATGGGAACACAAATGGGTCAAAGAATTGCTTGTTTTACCTTTAGTCAGCAACATTTTGGGTGTGGGAAATGGCCTTTCTTTTTACTTATCCTGGTCCTTTGTTTTCTTTGTTTCTTACTTTTTGGGTGGACCGTGAATATATTGAATGAATCATGCAAAGCTAGATTGAGTTTGTTCATTTCTTTTATACAACTAAGGTACCGTTTCACGTATGTTTCTTTATCAATTATGAGAAGAGGATTATCCTAGTCAAATCATGATACATTCTCCTATATGAGACTTGGTGAATATTAAGAGGATTATCCTAGTCAAATCATGATACATTCTCCTATATGAGCCTTGGTGAATATTGCAAAGCGTTTTGGGGGATGGAAGAATGTTTTCATAGGTCTCTGACCCCCGTTGATATATAACGCTTGAACTTGTGCCTCCAAAAAGGGATGAACTTTGAAGACCACCACTTTTGATCTGATTTTTTCCTTCATAAGGAATTTTTCCAGAGGTAGAGGCACGGGGGCCATGTGTAGTAATCTGAGCCAATTTGGGAGGTCCAATTCCAGTAAGTTCAAACAATAGTTATCACAAATCCGCAATTTTTTTTTTCATTCTTTCTCAATTTAGACAAAAATGATTCACCTCATGTCTCCTTAAGTTGGATGCAACTGAAAAAGACTTCCCGCACGTGGGACAAGTATGCTTCAAGATATCAATTGGAATCACTGAATTGTTAGCTATTTTTCAAAATCAAGTTGGTATGATGCTAGAATAACAGATTACTGAATTTTCACCAGTGTCCATGTATGAGAATCAATGAGTGGTTAGTGAACTGGGGCAGACAAACATTTTTTCACCTAGTGCATATTGCAATGCCAAAAGTAGCGAGTCAAAATCAACTTCATATTTCTCTGCACAACATTGACTCCTATTGACTCACAAATTTTGCAGGAATAAAGCTTTGGACTGCACCAAGAAGACAGGACTGCACATGAACTGTGTTCATAATGGGTTGAATTGCTCAACTCCCTGTGTGAATTACTTTGTGGGGGGTTTCCATTGTAATCTTGTTGCAAGCTTGTAGCCCAGGACTATTATTGGACAGTTTGGGTGGGAATCAATTACAAGTCAATAACACTGGAAACAGGGTTGTTGTCAGTGACAACTTTTTTAGCACGGCTCTGGCCCCTCTTCTTGGGAGGTTGTAAAAACAAATTGGTGCTGATGCAACGATTATATTGCGGTTCAACAACATTGGTTGAGGGTGGTGAGGAGCACGTGTCGTTGTCAGAATCAAAATTTATCCTACGTCCAGGAATGTCAATTCATGAGGCTTACACCAAGAAACAATTTGAAACTTACTCCTTGTTTCCTGTACCAGGTTGTGAGATGCTGGAATTGGGGGCAGGGGCACTGTGCTTGATGTATTCAGAGCCAGAGCTGACCAATACCAACACCGCCTGTCACAGAATATCAGGGTCAATATGCAACACACCTTGTTGCACAAAAAGTCAACTGCTTACAGTGAATTCTATGACAAAGCTTTTGAAGTCATACCCAGAGAAGAAACCGGCAGTGACCACTTCACGACCCAATTTGAAGAGCCCAAAGGTCTTACCCAGACATTGCGGTTGCCGGCAATTGTGTACCTACTGGACGTTGAAATCAACAACATCTTTGGCCTGTAGAACAGATAGAAAAGATTAGATTGATGTCAAGGAATACAAATGCAGAACGTACATTATTGTAGACAGAGAGTTTGTCCTTGGAGTCAGCAACAGCAAAGTTAAGTTGGGATTCAAAAAAGAAAAAGGGGGCCATTCTCATATTCCTGGCTATGAGTCAGTCCAAGCAGAAGTAAATCTTGTCTTGAAACAGGGCAGTTTGGGCGGAGGAATATCCCTGAAGTTGCAGTTTCATGGATATCTTGGCCAAATAATATTTTCTGTTGAACAGTAGAGACAATAATTTGTATGGGAAGTGGCCATAAAATGAGTTGGATAACAGAATAGGGGGCGACTGGAAATGAGAGCGGGGTGGGTTGTAGTATCTAGTTAAGGGGGTTGAAATGAAGGGATACAGCTACCTGCTTCTTGATGTTGAAAGGACCCTGGGTAAACAACAGGGGTGTAGAATTTTCAAAAGTATATTTTGCAGGGCTTGAGCCTTGCAAAATACATCCACTGTGAAGTTCCATGTTCAGCAGCCAGTGCGTAATTTTGCAGTGGATTTGATGCATTTCTACCCTTGCAAACAAAAGCCCTGCAAAAATAGACATGCAAAACCGCCTCACACCCCTCAGAAAAGGAAAAAAAGCAAAGGTTATTTTGCCATGCATTTGCTGTGCAAAATAAAGCAATGTAAAAAGCTGCTGCTGACGCCAAACCAACAATTTTGCAAGGCTTGGCTTTTACACAGTAAACGTGCAAAAAAAAAAAACAATGCAGAATTGGCGCAATGATCATGACAAGAAATGGATTTTGCAACCCAACAATTTTTTTTGCAAGAGACCCAAAGACCTACCTGGCATGTACGGCTACTGCTTTCCCGCCTTAGCAACCCGTTTGCATCTTTGTCCAGGCCTGCAGGCGGGTACTGGAATGGAGATGGAAGCTGGATCTGACAGATCCTTGGATTGCGGCAATACCGCCTTGGGTTTAGCCCTGACTTTGCGCCCAAGGAAGTTCTCAGCAGGAAGGAGTGGACTTCAACAATAAGTATTGTAAGGAACACTTAATGTGCCTTCACTGTAGCCAACAAAGGAGGGAACTAGAACAAGATACCTATTATCTTGGAGAGATGAGTTTTCTAGAACCCACAAAAGGGAGATGATTTGCTAGCACAGTAGAAGAACAAGATTAGTCTCCCTATTTACAATGGATAGATGTGTATGATGAGAACAGAGGAAAAGAAAAGAAAAGGGAAAGAGAAAGGAAGACTCACCTAGCACAGTAGAAGAACAAGATCAGTCTCTACTGAGCTAGGAGGGGTGTGGGGAGGATGAGATTAAATACTAGGAGTGATTATGTAAGTCGTGTGATAAATGTGTGAAACCTACAGAATGAAGGTTCACAGTCTCCCCTCCTATATAAAACAAATTAAGAAGGAAAAGAAAAGGGGAAAAAGGGGAAACAAAAAAAAGGAAGATGGGGAAAAGCAAAAGAGAAAAAAATAAAAAAATAGGAAATCAACACGGGTTGAAAATCCAGAAGGGGAAACCAGATTGCAAGTTGATGTCCAGTAGGGAGAGAAAACAACCCAAGCTGTCCTGTTGCGCATGTGCATAGGACCTGGGAGGATAAAAGCAAAGGTTGGATGCTCACAGGAGTGGCCAAGGTATGTTTTACAAAACAAGGTAGAGCATCACGCGACGGTGCACATTGGGAGGAACTTACTTTTGTAGTAAGCCTCCTTGTGTCGCATCCTCCTGTCCCTGGCGTTGAATGAACCTTTTGAACTTGGACACATGGAACATTGGGTGGCGCTGGTCACCTGCGGGGAGCTTGAGCTCAACGCTCTGGCTGTGGTTGAACACGCGGAGGATCTCATACGGTCCTTCAAACCGCTCTTTCAGCTTATCAGATCCTGGTTGGCGAGACGCTCGCCAATCTGCCAAGTTGAGCAGTGCAAGCATGCCGGGTTGAAGTGGTGGATGATTGGTAACATGTTTATTGTGTTGAATTGCTTGCTTCAGACGGCTGGTACACATTTTGTCCAGGGCAGTAGCCCAGGCCTTTTCGCGAATCGCTAGCCACCTAGAAAGCGCGGGATGGTTGGTGTTGTCAAACGGGGTAGATGTTTTGAAGAGTGTGGGTTGTCTGCTCAAGATCAGGTCCAGCAGGAATATGCCCGTGGAGGCGTTAATGGCAGAGTTGATGGCAAATTCAACCGCTGGCAAGGACTCAAGCCACTTACTTTGCTTCTTTGCAGTGAGCGTGCAAAGGATTTGGCCAATAGTTTTATTTTTCCTCTCACTCCGGCCGTCTGCTTGAGGGTGGGTGGCGGAAGAGCGGTGAAATCACGTGGACAGCCGCAAGTCCAGAACTTTGCTGACCAGGTTTTGTCTCAATCACTAATGATGGATAAGGGTGCACCAAACAATGCAATCCACCCGGTGAAGAATTGGGAGGCAGTTTTCTCAGCAGTGTCCTTCTGAACGACGGGGATGATTCAAGTGAAACCGGACAGTCAACATGGTGATGGATAACAACATGTTGTAATGACTTCCAGACATTGTGAGAGGACCCACGAAGTCAATGGCAACGTGAGTCAAAGGAAAACGGGGGAATTCAGGCGTACCCATCTTTCCAGTCGGGGAAGTAGTGGGAGCTTTGGTTTTCTGGCAAATTTCACACAAAGAGACAAACAAATTGACATCCTGTGCCATTTTTGGCCAAAAAAAAATCCCGGCAAAGTTCGGTGATTGTTTTGAGGTGAACAAGATGCCCCAGGCAAATATGGGCCTTGTCAATGAGACGGTGTCGCAAATTACCCGTAGCGGGGATAAGTACACGGCCATCAATGATAATGAGGTCATCAATAAATGTGCACTCTTCCCTTAAGGGAAAGGTTGGCTTGAGGGAGAGGCAGAAAGGGTCAACGGCGTTGCCTGATACGATTTGAGATTTGAGAGCCTCCGAGATCACGGATTTGAACTCGGAAAGCGCTGTGACGCATGCAATGTTGTCTGCCATAACAACAGAGTTGTTGGGAGTGTCCCTACGTGATAAGGCATTGGCAACCAGTTATCCTCACCCCGATATAGTCAATTGAAGATCAAAATCAGCCAATAATTCTGTCCAACAAGCTTGCCTCCGTGATAAATTACGTTGTTTCATCAAGTAGGTTAAGGAATGATGGTCGACATAATGTGAACTTTCATTCCCAAAAGGAGCATTTGCCACTTCTGAAGCGCATGGACAACGGCCTTCAGCCTCTGTGATGCCAAGGACTAGAAATTTTAGCTACACAAGGTGATAAGAGTGCAAATGATGGGTAGAGTGGGGTATTTTCACGTAGAAAAGTATAAAAAAGAAATAAAAGAATATAATTCTTTTTTATAGAGGGGCCTGCTGGCACAGGGTTGTTTGTAGGTGCCCTCTAAATTGGAGATCTGCAAAGCAGGGTGATATCTGATTAAGCAAACAATGGGTGTCTGTGTAACAGACACTACAAAAAAATCTGCTTCAACTGCCACCACTTGACATGCAGTTACTTTGATTTTACTTCTGCTGTTACTTGGATGTGACTCAAAGAACACTACAAACCAACTTCAATGCACAGTCACTGTGCATTGTCCACAGTGACTGTGCAAGAAAAGTTGTTTTGGATTAACGTGGAAGTAAAAGGGGTAGTGAGATGGGATTAGCCTGCATGTCAACTGGTGGCAGTTGCAGCAGATTCCCTTGTAGTGAGAAGGTGGTACCAAAGTGCTTTCCAATTAAGGAACCAGGAATGGGGACAGAAGGATAAAAGAAGTACTCACTATTGCTTCTTTTAAGCCAAAAAGCCACGTAGGGGTGTGAAGTAGAGCTGCTGGGTAGAGTTGGAAGGTTTCTACGCAGGAGCTGGACACTTTGAAGGTTGATTTTAAGATTGAACACCAAGAATAAAACAGGCAAACAGAGCAGAGTAACTGAAATAGGACAGGACACGGCGTAACTGATTGACTGTGATATATATGATGATGATGAACAACGTTTGGCGCGGAAAGAGGGCTCTATATATACTAATTTCACTCATAGTAGAGGACCTTTCTGCCTGTGTGCGTGTAGTGACTGGATTTCTGCATAATGTGGCCAATTTGGGAGATTGGCACTAACAAGGCTCATCCCAATGACAATGCTGGTCATTAATTCAGCGTCACAAGTGCTCTTCAAGACCTTTATAACATATTTGGTCATTGTAACTAAGGTACATAGCAACACTGACATGTAATTGTATCTGAAATGGGCCACAAATGGCTATGGCTAATCTTTAAAGGCCACACTGGCTATGTTACTCTTATGTATTCAAGGTTTTTATCAATGAAACCTTGTAAATAAATCATGTAGAATCTACTTTTACCCTAGTTACACCTCTACATATGTGGTAACTAGGGGATCAGCTATTTCCACGCACTTGGCCAATTTCCAATTGGATTATATAATCCACGCGCGGGGTTGGAGGTTTAAACCCCAATTGGGCCTAACTCTCAAACTATAGACAACACCTCAATTATAAGTCCATAATTGGTCCTTTCACATACAGTATGCATATATAATAAGTACATACGTGTGTAATGTGCATCTGTGACACGTGGATGTGGCCAATTCTTACGGGTACTTGGTTCAAGGTGAAGGAGTAGGAATTTAGGGGTACTTCCAGTGAAGGACCCTACATTAATTTGCATGAGGATTCAGAATATGACATAATATTCTAAGTTATCCTCAAGGTTTAGAAGTTATTAGTATTTTTTGTAAAAATTATTTGTTATTTTAACACATTACTTATTTTTATGGTGCCAGGACTTTGCTAATTTTTTGGATAAAAATAAGCAAACTAAGTTTTTATGCATTATTAATCATATTAATGAGTCTTAGTAATAATGTCTCTTTTCATTTGTTTGTATGTTACTTTTGTCAGGTTAGCTCTGACATAGTAGCAAGCTGACAAGAGGTCTCCCCGCCCAATGACCGGTATGTACCAACCATCAATTGGAGAGGTGTCCCCGCCCAATGACTGGTATGTACTGGCCATTGATTGGAGAGGTCTGCCCGCCTGATGACCAGTATGTACCGGCCATCAATTGGAGAGGTCTCCCCGCCCAATGGCCGGTATGTACCCCGGCCATTGATTGGGGAGGTATGGCCTGGTTAACGGTTCAGGAGCGCAGTTGGCCGCTTTGGCGGCTCCATGCCACGGTTGGCCAGTATGGCGGTGGTGCTGGTGGGGAAATGGCCAACTTGGCAGCTCAGGGCCACTGCATGGCCAGATTGGCAGTTCAAAACCACGGTTGGCAATTCTGGCGGGCCAGTACCACCATACCAGCACTCCATGAGAAGGTTTCATAACCCAAACAAAAAAATATGCACCAGCTACAATGTACCGTAATGCTGAACATGTGAGGAAGGAAGTATCTACAAAAAGTGAAACAAAGCAGGAGAAATTCCTATCGCCGTCGATGATGTTTTAGTCGGGGCGGGATTGTGATCTAAACAGACATACAGAAGGCATGATGCGGATTTCTTCAATTACTTTTCAAAGCAATTCTCCATAAGCTGTGTGCATGCTTGAAAGTTTTTTCGGCCGGATATTATCTCAAAACCCCCAACGCTCTGGTGAATATTGTAAAGCTGCAAGTCGTATCAAGGCCGAGGGATCCTTTACCAAGAGTGGGATTGAAGCTGACTGAACGATGAGTAGGTACTGATGCAAAACGAGCATTTTTGAATCATTTCATCAGGGATCATCACGTATGGCAAACGTGAGCAGGATTGCTTCCTACCCGCGCAAAAACGGAAACCGCACGAGTGAGAGACCTTGCGAAGTGAAACAAGAGTGTATATTCGTGTACTCCTTGTTGCTTCGAGAGCTCGGATCTTGCTTGCTAGCAAGTGGTAGCAGTGATAGCCAAGTGTGAAAACAATTTGATAAAGGAAACACAAGCCCCTGTGAGCTAGCGCCGCGCAACTGCGCAAGGGGGTCAGTGCAATGCGCGATGCCCGCCGCGGGGAATCATGAAGGGACATAAATACTTGGTTTAGTATCGACTAGGTATTGAACCTTGATACTCGACGAAGAACCACATCGCCATCCGGGATCATCACGTATGTCTAACAGCTCAGCTTTTTTTCTTCTCGCTCAAGCCATCTGCTGCACATGCTAATACGCTCTTCCAGATGACTATCTACTCCTTCTACGTCTTCGATCGGCATTGTGCTGCTGGTATGCCCTTTCCCATCGGACATCTGATCGTCAACGGCCAATCAGAAAGAGGCTAACAAGAAAACGAGGATCCCCCTTCTCAAGTATACTACCAAGATTGGCATCGATCACCTTTGAAGGCAGCCAGACCGGATCCCAATGTACTGCAATGTGTCTCGCCGGCGATTTCTCCGATGAAAGAACCCAATCAAGCAATCATCAATACCGGACCAATCCGACAGCAGAGTGCCTTGGGGAATCTTCCGTTTAGCAATCCAACGGGCGTCCTTGTTGGAGGCGAAGAAGTCCCGAACGATTTTCAATCTCATGTCTCCTCTTCCATTTTGAAAAACTCCAACCCACTCTCACAGAAAACTTCAGAGAAAGCACTCGATGATCATTCTCAACCGTCAAAATATCCAGGCTTGCCATTCGATGAAGAGGCTAAACTGGTGTATGGTGTTGTTTTCAGTTTGAGAAACATGTTTCAAAAACTTGCTGGAAAGTGAGTAGTGAGAATGGAATTTGGAGTTGATCATACCCCTGGCTAACTCGGATTTCATCAAACTCTTTTATCCACTTCAAGAAAAGGAAGTACTACATGGATACACTACTTCAGCGTACACGTTGCACATCCTCACCACACCCACCAATCAGACCTTTGCCCTGTTCACCTCTCCGATGTCCGAAAGTATGAGACCGGCCCTTAAAACGTTATGGAGAACTGCTTGGCTGGACTTTTGTGGTAAGAATCTGATCTCAAGTGGAGCCTCAGTGGAAAATGTTCTGCGATTCTCCTTTCTTTGCCAGCTTGACTAACCCAACGTGCCTTTTTATGTCATTTTTTTCGTACCCAGGTTCGGAACCCATTGGTATCTATTGACAGTAAACAATCAGGAAGAGGGATCGATAATGAAATGTTTAGGAGGTCAGTTGATAATCAAATGAGGGCGCTGTCAGTGTTCAATTGAGGGCGCTGTCAGTGTTCCATTGAGAGCGCTGTCAGTGTTCAATTGAGGTTCTTTCCGAATCCGATTTAAAACCAACAAGTCTGAACATACAAAAAGTTCAACTAGGATGTCCATGGAAAGTATATGGGCAAGAAACACTGTAACTCTCTTTTTTCACTCTAAAGACCTATGATCACAAACGCAAATTTGTAGTAGAAGCCCTTCTTCACACTTATTATTCAACAAAGGCATAGTCCCCACTTTTGGGGTCTTGAATTAAAAGCCGGGGGAAGGGGGGGTACAATGTACTAATAAACACGCCTAAATCCATTGGATTCTCCAAAGAATCTTCCAGATGACTGCTTACTCCCTACATCTTCTATTTGCATTGTGCTGCTGTTATGCCCTTCCGCATTGATGCCCTTTCTTAAGTGGATTCCTGAGAGATCACCTTGAAAGGAGCCAGAGCAAATATATAGAGGTGGTATACTACCTTGCCAAATTTAGGAAATACTTAAATGGATGTTCTTGAACATAGCTTCACGTGAGTTTCAGTGAGGATCATCTTGATGGAGTGTACCACCCAACTCTGGGTAAGCAGGTATGTAAACTATGCTCAGAAAGAACCTGGGTGGAAGTGAATTGAACTTATAAATGGTTCATATCAGTCAAATCAACCCAATTGCTGAGTCATCTTAATTTCATCCCACAAAAAAACCCATAACATTTATATTTTGTATATCTTTGAAGGAAAAAATCAGATATTTAGTAATTTGTGAAAGGAATAAGGAAAGATAGAGGATCTTAAGAAAAGATGGAGAGAAAAAAAACAAAGGATTGAAATTGGATAACATGTTTTCACACAATGATCATAAATGAAACTGAACGTTGTAGGACTCCTGTGGGACAAATGATAATATTTGGTAAAGATCCAGCTGGGGGAAATAAACTGGTGAGTTAGGTTGAAAGGCTAAAAACAGTCAGTTTGCGGGTGGTTTATTGGCCTGCCCCTTTATAAATACTATACCCTTTGTAAGGAATCTTAAAATCAATATAAAAAGAGAAATGGCTGATTTCAAGATTAAGTTTACTAAGTATAGTAATCTCAATCAGACTTAGACCTTATACGTTGTTGTATGTGAGTAGACCGCTTATAACTAATGATATGGATAATCGAACCGTGGGATTGATTATGTGAAAATGCAATAGTGTGTTGGACTATTGCAGGTGATTGTTGATGATTGTTGAGTTTGTTGATGATTGATTGATTTGTTTATTGATTGATTGGGTTGTTTGTTGATTGATTGGGGGGTTTGAGAAATGTTTTTATTGTTGGGGTTGATAACTGATTGATTGACTTATTGACTGATAACACTGATGACTACACTTGATGACTACACTTGATGACTAACTCGCTGACTGGTGAGACACACTATACTCTCTTAGTAAGTGGCTGAGGAAAAAGAAAACAACAGTGGTGGGGAAATGACCTCCTTATATAGGAAAAGATGAGAGAATTTAGCTCCAAGGGAAGGTCCTTTGAGGGATTTATGCTGCAGGTGAACTGGTCAGCTGCACAGCCTGCCCCTTGTTGCTATGGTATCAGCACAGCATGACATCATTGCTGCACAGCATGACATCATTTCTGCACAGCATGACTTCATGTCTGCACAGCATGACATCATTTCTGTGCCCACTCCCCCCCTGTACTGTGTACAATACAGCCTGTTCTTCCTCCTTCTTCTATTCTTCCATCCAGGGGCTGAAACACCTTCCATCACCCCTTCTTTCTTCCAATCCTTCCAGCTTCCATCCTGTTCAGGGTCTAGGCCTCTCCTCCTCCTGGTCCTTCTTCCCCTTTTTCCCCCTGTGTCCGCTCCTTGTACTGCTACCATCGTCCGTATTTCCTGCTTGCTGTTGATGTAACTCTTCCTTGTTGTTGATTCTGTGATGTTGGTATATCGTGTATTCTTCTGGATTCCTTCTGTACTCCTCCCTGATCTTCTTCCTCTTGTATCCTACTCTAGTGTACATCTTGTAAGTGAGCTTGTAATATATGAAATGTACCTCTTTGGCATTGGAGCAGGAATGGAACACCACAACGTTTCACAAGAAGGAGAGAAGTCTCTAATCATGAATCAAAATTCATTCATTTGTGGTATTCAGGAGCTATCTATTGATAATTGATTGGGTCAAGTGCATCAAAAAATGATAAGATCACTTTGAAACAATAAGATTTGCTTCTGGTAAAGACCTGAGGGCCATGAAAATCTTGTTTTTGATTTTTCATTGAAGTCATTTTTCAAAAATGGTTAAGCTTCATCACCTTGGAGTAAAGCAATTAATTTCTCATTTTTTGCATCAGAAATGCTGAGATAGAGCATATGATGTAGTTTTTTGATTGAGATTTCTGCCGCACCTGACCCATGTATCACTTGATCTTCTTCCATGTGGTCTTTGTTCTTTGAGGGTTTTTGGACAGATCCTGTGAATAAAGTGAACAATTGCTCCAATAAAGAATGGTCTTTTTCCACTAATGTTTCAGATTTCATGTTTTTATGAGAATCCATTGAGATGAGAAATGGTTTTTTCCAGAGTGAAAACCTAAGTGAATCCTTCAAGTAACTTAATTCAATATTTTTCCAAGTATCCTGATTCAATACTTCATTTTATGGGAAACAGGTATGGTTTTATTGTTTTCAATCATTTATGTGTTTAATAGCTGTAAAACAGAAAAAAAATCTTCACTTACAATGTAAAAGGTTTGGAAAACCATTGATATACTTGGAAGCTTCAAGGGCTTGCTTTATGTTCAAGTGAACAGAAGCAGTTTCTTTATCAGGGTCAAAATCAGTGTACTCTTGAGTAGCATAGGAAGAAATAATTTGTCCATTTGTCTTCTCATTCAAAATAATTGCAAGATCTTCCTCAGAAAAAAGTTGAGCTTTTCGAGCTTCAATCAAGGAATTGAAAAGTACCTCATACATTTTTTTCAAGAGTTTCCCGGTTGATTCTGTCTTGTTTTTGGAAAGCAATTTACCCATTTTGTCAAGATTCAAAATACATTCCAGCCATTCTTTTCTAGAATCATCAGGAATTCTTTTGTAATTATGCCCCCCTTGGTATGCCTCATGTTCTGCATTGATTTTAAATTTCCAGTTTTCAATCAAAGCAAAAAATTTGTCTTGAAAATCATTGTGGATATCATTCATAAATGATAGTTGAGGATCTGGGAATTGCAAAAATACCAGCAACCAACTCCATGGAGCTACAATTTTTGAGATGTTCTTTTCAAATTTCTTTATCACATCCCCTGTTTCTGCTACCAAGATCATGTCATATTTTCAATAATCCTCCTATTAATGTCAAGCAAAAGATTGGTCTTGAATTACCAAGGGCTCCAACAGGACCAATCAATGATCACAAGATTAAAAGTGACATATCATTTTGTAATTTGAGATGTCAATTTCAATCTTGTGATCATTGGTTGATCCTGGTGGTTCCTGTTCTGCAGTTGAACCAACAACCACCGTAGATGTTGACTGGTGGTTGTTTGGGGGTGGCATATTCAAGAGCCTAAAAGAGAAATGCTACACACCTTCAATTCTAATGCTGGTTTCCCGGCCAACATCTGACATGTCATCATCCTCATCTTGTAGAACTAGTTAGTCAAATGTTTGTATGGAATGAGTCAACTAAGGAATCGGATGAGATAGTGAAATGTAGGGATTTGAGAAAAGTAGCTATTAAAAGTGTAAGCTTACCATTGATAGAAGGTGAAGACAGGCTTGCTTTATTCTCCATCTCATACAATCCCTCCGACTGGCTAAGTTTTAAGCGCTTTGGTTGACTTTTGTTGAGAAGATCAGATATCTCAGAATCATCATTCTGCTTGCCCACTAAATTACCGGATCCAGGCAGTTCCTGTCTTATTCCCATAGCTTGAGCACCTTGGGATTTCATCCAGGTCCCTAGGCTACATATCAAGGCAAAAGAACTTATGTGCAAGAGGCGCATTTTATAAGATGGAGAATCAAGAATGGCCAAATAATACTTTAGGGGGTCACTGATTCGGTGCCCTTGCAACTGATAATACGGTGTTTCAGACTGGTGGTGGCTTTGCCAAAGTGAAATGTTGGTTGAGACGATGAAAAATGGTCTCCATACCAAACCTCCATGAGAAGGCTTTATATCCCAAATTGCGAAGTATGTAAAAGCTACAAAATATGTCCAACCAGACTGAACATGTGAGGAAAGGAGTATCCCAAGTGAAACCAAGTGAAACCAAGCAAGAGATAAGGAAAACGTCATATGCCAGTTGATGATGCAGTACTTCTGATGGGATTCTGATCCCCACAGAGATACAGAAGCCATGGCAGAAATTATCTGTGAACTGTGTGGTCAAGAGGTTCCTTCGGCCGGATATGTCTCAAAACTCCCAACGCTTTTGTGAAAATTGAGATCAAGAAGCAAGTCGCATCAAGGCCGAGGGATCCTTTACCAATGTTGAGACTGAACCTGACCAAACAATGAGTAAATATCATCAAACTGATTCATCACGCACATCAAACATGAGCAGTATGAAATCTTATCCGCTGTGTAGCTTGCTAGCAACTTCAAGTGACAGCAGGCGACAATAAATGTTTAGCTCGAAAAATATCATGTACTTCGGCAAGGGAACAGAAGCCCCCTGCGCGCCAGCGCCCCGCAACAATGTTACACCACGGGTGCACTTTGGTGTCCCAGGGACGGAACACCAAATGATGTCCCAGAGGCATGGTTATCCGTTTAAAAATGAGATTCACCATCACAACAGGTCAATTTTGCCTCCTTTTTGGTACCTGGGACGGCACTGTGACACTGCTGTCCCAGGGCCGGATCTGCTCTTGCAAAGTGCACCCGCGGTGTACAGAGAACTGCTTGACCGGACTTGATGCTGCGAGTCTAGTCTCTAGTGGAACCTCGGGAGCAAATGTTTCGCGTTTCTCTTTTCAAGTCTGACTCACGCAGCATGCCTTTGTGTCATTCTTTGGACAGTTCGAAGCCAGTTTTGGAACTCATGAGTGTCTATTGATAGTCAGCAATCAGGAAGAGTGATTGGTAATGAAGTGTTTAGGAGAGCAGACGATCATGAAATGAGGGCGCTGGCAGTAGGGAATCATGTGGAAATTTTATTGTGTTTCACTCCAGAGACCCAGTATATATCACTGCAAAAAGCGCAAATTTTTATAGGGATACTTCATGCATACCACCTTTACGACCTCACTTCTCAATCTGGGGATTATTTATGTCTTGAAGGATCAAAAGAAAAGAACAATTGGAAGGCATCCTTTATATGTAGTTACAAAGAAATCTTTAATGGAAGCTCCTTGACATGTATGCACATGGCTATGACGATTCACTGTGTACATCACCTGTGGCCACTTGTAAACCATATGACTTAGCAGGTGATAAACGGCCGTTTTAGTAATGGCTAGAGGGGGTTGCTTTGCGGGGAAGTACACCACAGGAGCGATCGTGGGATCAAATTTTGTTCCCTCAACATTTGGGTCAGAAAACCGTCCCAGCAACCGCGGCAACGTTTGTATGCCGCTGCAGATGCTGGGACGTTATGGGATCCACTTTCTTGACGGAAAGAATCCCACAATGTCTTGGCAAACCAGGGTGGTTTGAAGCCCCTCCGTTCATTTGACGGAAGGGTCCCTTCAACGAGATGACGCGCGTTGAGGGGACAGGTGGGGTCAAAGCAGCCTTTTGGGGAACGTGAACGTCCTCTGAGCGGTTTCAACACCGTTCAGAGCATGATTCCCTCCTGATCGTTGATTGGACGGGCACTCTTTCGCCTTCCGTCCTCTCAACGGTAGCTTGATAACTTCGAGGGTATGGTGGCCCTCTTGCGTCCTGTTTCCAAAACAACACAGGGATCATGAGCTGTAGGACGTTGGCTGTAACGTTTTGCCAACGTCCCAGAGTGGTTTTTTTTTTCAACTACTTTTTTTCAACTACAAAGTTGGTTCATCCAACAGACATGTCCTTGAACGCTGCAGAAAATTGGTAGCAAGAAAAAGAATTAAAAAAAAGAAAGTTAAAGACTTGTACAAATAAAAAAGAGGAAAGTAAAAAAAGGGGTGCAAGCTTTGATGGGATTGTTCAACATATTGAAAGAATCCAGTCAGCAATCTAATCTGGCATGTCCCAGAGGTAGATCCATCAGCTGGGCACATGAGTCCAATGGCATCATGGTCCTGGGTTCAAGCTGCAATGGGGGGCTGACTTGTTTATATTTTCATGCCAACCCTCTGTCCACAACATTCTAGCAACTACCTGTGAACGTTGTGGACTGGATGACCTGAACGGTTTGTCAACATTCCCAGTTTTGAGGGATGGGTTTCAGGACGTTGGCTCATCATTTCTGTAACCGTTGCCTCAATGTAACTAGGACCCCAACAACATCCAGTTACAACTTTGCCAAGGGTTGCAAAATGTTGCTCCGCAAGGAGCAACACAACGTTTGGTCAACCTTCCCAGTCTCCATTGTCAGAAAGTTGACTTGGGCAATGGTGTAGAAAAATCTGAAAAATCTGGATATCCAAAAATCTCAGCGTATGTACATGCTTTGATGTGCCAAGTCCCCCCCACTTTGATGCGCCAAGCCCCCCCCCCCCCCAACCGGCTACACATTAGGTATGTGTTTAGTTCTCCATTATGTACATATACTTACACACCTATGCCGCCTCTACACCTCACCACCGTCACAACCATCCTTGCCCAGCACTTTTACCCAACTAACAAAAGACTTGGTTGCATGATTTGAAAGAGTCATTGCAATTGAAACATCCTCTTGTGAGGAGAGTTACATAAGTATCTCCCTCATGTGTTGTTAAAGCTCTGGGGCTATCCCTTTGCAAACTTGTCTCCCATTTTGAATATGCATATCGTGCAATGTCAAAACAAATCTGCACTTTAAAAAAAAACCATCCTCTCTGCCCCCACTCAGCCAAATACTCACTGCCGTCCAGCCGCACCACCAGGCAACACGCCATAGCCAGCTTCAACTAAATGCATCCAGCACCTGCGGGCCTTAAGTTCTCCACACAGCAGGTCTTTGACTCCACCAACTTGAGGCTGAAGTCATTTTCTGACTCTTTTTCACTTGATTCTCCTTGTGTACACATACCATATTTCTCTTATTTCCTCTTGATGTTGAACATTTCAATCCTCCAAAGGGATCAAGATTTCTTATAAGCATAGTTTTTTGTCATGCAAGTTGTTGATGTGGGACAGTTTTTGCAAAAGCACACCAATATTTCAACTCATCATTCAATCAAGTTAGAGAGAAGCAAGAGTATATGTGAGCATGCCAAATGAAAACATGGTGACCTGGTAATTTGATAGGATTAAATAGAAGCAACTAAGCAAAAAAAAAAAAACTGAGATCTGAAAAAACATGCTGGGGTTGAAGACAAGCAATGTAAGAGAAAATGAAACACTGTGTCATTGATCCTTCCTCCACTGACAAGTTAATTTTTTTCTTTTCCTCTCTTTACTAGGGCTGTCAACATGAATCCAAAGGTCAAAATTAATTTTCAATGGTTGAAAACATTATTTCCACCTTTGGATTCATGTCTATAGCCCTAGTACAGCCAGAGTTGCACATGTGCATGTTGTAGTGCACACCCTGCACTTATATGTGCACATGTGCAACTCTGGCTTCACTAGGGCTATTAACATGAATCCAAAGGTGGAAATAAATTTTTAATGTTTGAAAAAATTATTTCCACCTTTGTATTAATTTTGATAGCCCTAGTAAAGCCAGAGTTGCACATGTGCACATGTAAGTGCAGGGTGTGCACTACAACATGCACATGTGCAACTCTGGCTGTAATAGGGCTATCAACATGAATCCAAAGGTGGATATAATTGTTTCAACCATTAAAAAATCATTTTAAACTCTGGATTCATGTTAATATACCTAGTAAAGAGAGGAAAAGAAAAAATAAACCTGTCAGTGGAGTAAGGATCATTGACATAGTGTTTCATTTTTCTCCTCCATTGCTTGTCTTCAACCCCAGCATGTTTTTTCAGATCTCAGTTTTTTTTGCTTAGTTGCTTCTATTTCATCCTATCAAATTACCAGGTTACCATGTTTTCATTTGGCGTGCTCACATATACTATTTCTTCTCTCTAATTACTTGGTTGAATGATGAGTTGAAATATTGGTGTGCTTTTACGGAGTGTCTAAGATGATTCCCGCTAAAAATAGAGGAGAAGGAAGGGAAAGAATGGAAGAAGATTTGAGACCAACTGAGAAATATAGAAGAAAAAAGGAATTATATCCCCGTGGTCTTCAGCTAACCCAAACTGAGGGAGGCGTGCCAAGGTGGTGAGGAATGTTTCTGTGGCGTGGAAAGCACTGGGGTTATTGAGGAGTGTTTGGGAGGTAAGTTGGTTGATTTTTTCTTTTCTGGGAAGCCGTCTTGTTTCCATTTGAGACTTGTTGAACCTGGAGCAAGAAACAAGATAGTGGTCAACAGTTTTGGGCAGGTTGCAATGATCACATATAGTGGTGGTGGTAAGGTGTAGGGGCTGCATATGTATACTTGCACAGTGCAAGTACACATATGTACATACATAATGGACAACATAAACACATACCTGATGTGTAGCCAGTTGGGAGGGGGGTAGGACTTGAAAACTTAACATAAATTCTCTCCCAACCAGCAGGGAGGGACTAACTTACAATCAGCATTTTTTGGCATGAGCACCTGAGTGGCTTGACCCGCTTTTTGCAGGTGAAACTGTTGGAACCCCCAAATCTACATGTAAAAAGCCCTGAAAAGGGTTGCCCTTGGCAGCATTAGATTTGCCTGTGTCTCATCTTTAATCTGGTACCCAACACATTCTTGAATTTTTTATTTTGTGGGCCTCACAACCATTTGAAAAGTTGTTTCCTTATCCAACACTTCTGTCATACTGTCACCAGTTTCAGCAGTATTTCATGCACAGTCAATACTGTCACCATATAGCCCTGTATCAGTCATTATTATGGGTTAACCGCTGTTAGGTACAGCTGTTGTAAAGATATATACATGGAGGTACAGTTTGTCTGATGGACTTGAAATCAGAATTATTTTTTTTGGGTCATGGAAAAACGGCTCCCAATTATTAGGAAAACGACTTCCAAATGAAATCAATGTCAACTGGACCGCTTGCGGACCAAGTTTCTACGTCCTGGGAGTTTTTTTCCCAATTTCCTCAGGGAAATGGGAGTCAGGAAGGAAATTTGCACAAGCAAAAAAATAATAATCCAAGTAAACCCCATGGGAGTTGTTGGCCTAAATCTGCGCATGAACTTGGGAGTCAAATTAGTCATTTTTCATTTGTTCTTTCTTTTTTTTCTCTTTTTCATTTTTTGTTTCCATTTTTCATTTTCATTATGATGGAAAGATGATTTTTATCATCAGAGTTGAATGTGTAGTACTCAGCTTTGATTCAAATTTACTCCATGTTTTTGCGCTCATTGTCACTTTAATTATGTGTCAAATTTTATTGAACTTTTGACTGGATGAATGAAATGCACTAATGACATGGCCTTGAAAGCCAAAAACATTGGATCCAATAAAGATTTTTTTCAATTTGAGGGGCTTTGGAGGAACTCATTCAAATTATATTGAGTGTTTTGTGGTTTTGCCAAAAAAGCAATACATCCATTTTTGGATGGCTCTTTCTTCAGTGCATCCTGCAAACATAAAGCTCTAAATCTTTCTCCAAAATGAAAAGCAAGTTCCTTCCTTAATTGTGCGGGACTTGAGGGTAATTTTTTGCAGTTATGACACAGGGGCCGTATATTTTTGCATTACAAAGTAGGAAATTGTGCAAAATAAGAAAATCTTCTTAATGATCACTTACACATAAATTTTGAATTCCAGATGCTACAGGAATACATTTTAATGTATATAGTAACTATTTTAGAAGTTTGAGTCACTGGGTGCCACTATGGTGGTACTGGCCTGCCAGAATGGCCAATGAAAAAAAGAAATCAAAAAATGAAAAAAAGCTTTCCAAAAACCAATTTCTGATTGATTCCAACCACCAGACTGGCCAATGCCATACATACATTGGCATATACATACATACACGGCAAGCCACCATTCATCAATGGCCGGTGTACATACCAGCCATCGGGCGGGGAGACCTCCCTGATAGTTGGCTGGTACATACCAGCCATCAGGAGGGCAGACCTCCCTGATTGATGGCTGGTACATATCGGCCATTGAGCGGGGAGAACTCCCTGATTGATGGCCGGTACATACCGGCCATTGGGCGGGGAGATCTTCCTGATTGTTGGCCATTACTAACTGGCATTGGGGAGATCTTCCTGATCAATGGCCGGCACCTCCCCACCCAATGGCCGGTACAAACAGGCCATCAACCAGAGAGACCTTCCCGCTTGATGACCGGTATGTACTGGCCATAGAGCAGGGAGGTGTTGACGCCCAATGGCCAGTATGTACTGGCCATCAATCAGGGAGGTCTCCCCACCCAATGGCTGGTATGTACTGGCCATTGATCAGGGAGGTCTCTCCGCCCAATGGCCGGTATGTACCGGCCGTCAATCAGGAAGGTCTCCCCGCCCAATGACCGGTATATACTGGCTATCAATTGGAGAGGTCTCCCGGCCCAATGGCTGGTATGTACACCGACCATTGATTGGGGAGGTATGGCCTGGTTGGCGGTTCAGGAGCGCATTTGGCCCCTTTGGCGGTTCCATGCCACGGTTGGCCAGTATGGCGGGTGGTGCTGGTGAGGAAATGGCCAACTTGGCGGCTCAGGGCCGCTGCATGGCCAGATTTCCCGTTCAAAACCACAGTTGGCCATTCTGGCGGGCCAATACCACCATATGCCACTCATCTCAATGATTTTTTATTATTATTTTTGAAATTCTCCCGCCAACTCCCAAATCTCATTACAGAATTGGGAAAACAACTCCCAAAACTCCGCCGCAGCATTTTCACGTCTGCCGCGGGTCTTCTGCTGGTCACAAAATAGTAGTCACTACGTCTGCTGGGTCTGGGAGTTGTTTTCCTAAGAATTGGGAGTTGTTTTTCCAAGACCCTTTTTTTTGCCCATCATCACCTTCTGCCAACGCTGCAACCAATAGGGTATTTGCAATGTATTGGCATGTATCTTTTCACGTATCAGTACCTTGAGAAAAAATCTTTTATGGCCAATGTGATTCCCTTGGGCTCTTCTACCAGTAAATATGGTTTTTAGCCATTTTTGTTGATACAAATCCTTGTGATACAAACTGCGTATTGTATTGGTTGCAGTGTTTCTTCTGCTCATGATTTTTGCACCTGTGTGAAGCAGCTCATATGTGGTGGTGTGGGTCCCAAAAGGTACCAAAAGATGCGCACAGATGACATCTATTTTGGCATCTTGGGGGCGGTCCAATTGGGCCGAAGCCATAGTTTCAAAAAATAAAAACCCAAAAACAAGGGAAATACAGGCCTTGGAAGACGGATCAGTGCTCAGGCCAAATACTGAGCGTTTCATGCGGGGCCCTCACTCAGGAGGCTTTGTTAAAGCTTGGGGGACTTGGCACATCCAAGTACAGTGCCTTGCCAGAAAGATCTGGCGCATTTTGTTGAAATCTAGTAGACCAACCAACATGCTTCAAGTCACAAGTCTTGGTTCAAGGGTGCAAAATGGGTTCAAAAGAATGAATCTGAAAAAATTAATCAAATTGAAAACTATTTGCAATTTATACAATTGATTTCATTTATTGCAGATTTTCAAAAACCTTTAATAATGTTTGAAAAAATCTGAAACAATTTGGAGAGTATAGCCTGAGATGTGAGGGAAATGATCATAAGTGAAAAAAAATTGCCCAAATGAAATATTGGATCACAGTGGTCAGCAAAACAGGGACAAAATTGGAAATTCAGTGCCTTAACCCCTTTTGGGACTCCTGGATGCCTCACCCCACAGTATGTACAAAACCTAGCAGTAAATTTTTCAAATTTTTTTCATTTATTTTCATTCTTTTCAGATGTCCAGCTGTGGCATCTAATTTTGTCAGATTTTTTCAAACAATATTAAAGGTTTTTTGAAAATCTGCAATAATTGAAATCATTTTCATAAATTTCAAATTGTTTTCATTTTGATTTATTTTTTCAGATTCATTCTTTTGAACCCATTTTGTACCCCTGAACCAGGACTTGTGACTTGAAGTATGTTGGTTGGTCTACTAGACTTCAACAAAATGCGCCAGATCTTTCTGGCAAGGCACTGTACATACGCTCAGATTTTTGGATATCCTGATTTTTCAGATTTTCTATTTTCCCCGCAGAGCGACCCCCATAGCCATTACTAAAACGGCTGTTTATCACCTGCTAAACCATGTGGTTTACCAGTGGCCACAGGTGGTGTACGTAGTGTCGTGGATGTTATATTCGGCATTAGACTATTTTGAAGATATACGCTCGAATCGTACTCGTTAGCAGATGATGAAGATAAATATATGCTTGTATAAAGTTTCTGTCACTATAAAGCCCTCCTCGATATCCCAACGAATCTTCTTTTCCCGCCAGTCTCTTCGTCTTTGTCTCACCAACATTCCAGGTAAAGTTCCCACTTCACTGTTCTTCCTACATCAACAGTTTCTTTTCCCTCTCTTTCTTTCAGTTCTTTGTTTCGCTGGTCTTCTATTTCATCGTTCTGATTGTCTCACCTCAAGAGCTCGCTCTTCTTCGTTTTTGTCTCACCGACACCTCAGCTGGTGTGACGCCGGAGCGTTACACCCATCATGTGAGACATGCTGACAAGCGCTCACCCTCGGGATGATACAAAGGCTTGGCGCGAATTTGTGGAGACCGGCGAGAACGGATGCGGAAGGCGGTTGTGAACTTGTGGCCTGAGCTCCATCGGATAAAGATCGTTAGCAATTAGTGACGCTTCAGGCGTCAGCAACCAGAAAAGTTCGGTTATTGGTCTATCTTGAGAATCGAGATTGATAACCGTAGATTCGGACTTCCTTGTTTCCATGTTCCTCCGGGCCGCGCCTGCACTCTACATATGGTAGACGAATCACTCCACATTACGAGGGTAGGATTGATTGCGCTCATTTCGTTCGCCAGCTTCGCAATACAATTGTGCCATTGATTACTCCCGGCCTCTTCGGGATCTTGCTCAGTGTTGGATCGTCCATGGGTAAAATACAGTCGGTTCATTACGGAAGCCCATAGGGGACACAAATCAGCTCACGCATTTTGCAAAATGAAAAAGCAAGAAAGCGAAATACATTTTCTGTATTACAAAATACACATCTTCAAACTTGATTTTTTTTTTCATCTCCGCCGTTTGTGGATTGCAATACGCAAAACATAAAGCCATAAACTCATTTTGTGTTTATAGATAACATCACTCCGAAAAGAAAAAAACAGGCATGAGCCAAGGCTCGGCCATTATGATACAATCAACAATGTATCGCTCCGGGCAATGACCGTTCATACCGGTCATTGATGGCGACACTCCCTCCGGCGACTAGGAAGAACGGGTGCACGCCTCTCGATGACCTCTGATCGGTCATTGAAGGGAGTGCTGTCTCTTGACGACCGGTTCTGACCGGTCATGAGGGGAGTGTATACGCCCCTTGATGACCGGTCTTACCGGTCATTGACGCAAGTGTGTACTCCTCTCAATGACCGGTTCTTACCGGTCATCAAGCGTACGCACTCCCCTCATGACTTGTTCCTAGCTGTCATTCAGGGGTGTGGTCACTCCTCTTGACCGGCCTTAGCATGTCATTGAGGGGAGCAAAACCGGTCAGAACCAGTCATTGAGCGGAGTACACACTTCCATGACTGGTCAAACCCGGATATCGAGAGGATTTACACACTCCCCTTTGATGACCGGTTTTTTCCCCTTGATGACCGGTAAAAAACCGGTCATCAAGAGGCGTGTACTAGTCGCCGGATGGAGGGCAACACCATGAGGAACAAGTATGAACGGACCACAGTCATTGCCTGGAGCGATGCGTTGTTGGTCGTATCATAATGGCCGGGCCTTGGTCTCATGCCCGTTTTCTACTTTTCAGAGTGATGTTGTGTACTTATAAACACAAAATGTGTTTATGGCTTTATGTTTTGTGTATTGCAATTTCACAAACGGCGCAGATGAAAAAAAAAATCAAGTTTGAGAATGTGTATTTTGTAATACAGAAAATGTATTTCGCTTTTTTGCTTTTTCATTTTGCAAAATGCGTGAGCTGATTTGTGTCCCCTATGGGCTTCCGTAGTTCATACATGCACACATATCCACGGATCCTCACGGATCATTGACAGGATCACAGCCTCGCAGGTTGAAATGACATATTCATGACAATTTCGTCACAGCTGTAAAGCCTGTATCCAAGCTAAGCTCCATTCTGTGAGGGGTATCTTGCCAATCAACGCCAGATACAAGGTAGTATTTGGTATATGTATGCCACTCTTTCGGACGTCAATTATCAGCTTACGCACATCGCAATCGATTATTGATCAAAAGTCAATAAAGTGCATACCTGACTTTTCCGCTCGTGATATCAGCCTCGATGGGGCTCTCGGGTGCGCGGTGTTAACGAAAGCCATTTTGCGATGGAAGAGTGTGGGATGTGCACTAGATGCTAGACTGGGGAGTTTGCAAGCGATAAGCATGGCAAATTCAGCAGCGTTCAAGCGTGTCGACCAGCTCGCCGTGAACCAGGTTTAACCGGCAGTGTGGGGCAGAACATAGGCCCAATATTGGTGATTTGGTCGCCCGTACATAACGTCTTCAATGAGCTAGAATTGGCATGTATGTATGTACCCTTATACAGGTTTTGTATCAAGTTTATTCATTTACACCGTTTATTACCCAGAAGACTTTCAGAGGCAGGAAGGCTTGGAGCTAGCTTAAGCCACCTCCTACATACGACTCTCCGCGCGTTTGCTAGCGTGCAAGTTCTTCTTGAAGAGATGGCCAAATATTAAAATGGTAGCATCCTTGATTGGCCGCCACACCCACATTTTCATAAGTCACCAAATTTCCCAACCGGTCGATTTGTTGACTCCCGAGAGCTGTATGAGACCCAAGATAATTTCATTTGCATGATCGTGGCCGGCCTGCGTTTTCTTTTGGTGTGTCCACGTAGGTCCAAGTGTATTACCCATCAACTCCCGTGTCCTTTCGCTTCGTATGCAGTTTAAAAGGGCCGATGGTCATCTCAGGTTATTGAGACAACTTCCTCGAATCGGTCCAGACATCTGCTCTCCGTAGCTCTCCTTCTCCTGCGCATTGGACTTTCGTGCCTGCTCGGACCTCCCCATCCCTGCTTCTCGCCCAGTATTCCCTGTTATTATTTAATTCATTCGCCTTCTCCGCGCGGATCGGGTTCAGCGCCTCGCTTTCGAGCTCTCATTGCGTGAGTCACATTGCCCTCATCTATAGAGCCTATGGGGGTAGACAGCTTGCCTTGGCTAGCCAATGATTGCCTCGGAGATGTTATATCGCGAAAAACACCTCTCAACCTACTGTAACTCCTGAGTTTGTAAAGCAAAACCGGAGAAAGCATTTTGATGAAGATTAGGATTCGGCATTGAGAACTAAACCTGATATTCAGCCTACGGCAGGGGTTCTGATCAGGAGAAAAAAGCCCTTCATATGCAACACCTCAACTGTGCTATCCCAGTTGTTATGAGAATCAATTTTTCCTACATTCAGACTCGCCTGAGCCAAGGACAATTCGCATTAGACTTACAAAAATAAACCAGGCACCCTATGATTTAACGCTGACTCTTTTCCTCCGCTCCATACTATTTATAGCGTGGTCTCGAGTGGCTTATTTGGGTCGTCGAAGTAAAAGCTGCACAGGCCGAGAACCTTCTTATTCCAACACACATCCGTATTCATTTACTTACTGGAGTCAGCCAGCTAGGATTATTTATTCCGGACCGGACGCCAAGCTCATAACTTTCCAATCGTAGCTCGCCCACTTGCAATCATGCATTTTGGCGAATTTGCCCTCCCCAATACCACTGACCCGGTTGCCTTAGCTACTTATTATCAAACACACCCCCTTCCCCAAACTTTCAATGCCGGGATTGTCGTGGCATCGATTGTTGCATCCTTCTTAGGTGCCGAAACTACCCTTCTTTTGCTCTCCCGCCGGACGTCTACAGCCGGCGCACGCAACTGGGGTATTCTGGTTTTAGCAGCAACGACCATGGGTAGCGTGTAAGATTATTCTCGTTAACCTAGATTACCAAATTGTGATCCTCACATATTCCTATGTTTTGATCCTTGCATGACAGAGGAATATGGGGTAAGCTGGCTCATCTGCGTGTTCTTCATTATAATTTCTGCTTTACTTAACTTACTTGATGTCACATTTAATGGAACTGCCAGGCATGCATTTCATTGGAATGAATTTCTCGTTAACCCCAGCTCCTGGAATACACTGGTACATACAATGTGAGCAGTCTCATGAGTTCTGAATACGCGTTTCGTGAAGCCGGCTGACTGGCGTAATGATCACATCCAGTCTCCCCAGGATTTACCGTGCTGTCGTTGTTTGTGCCCATGTTCTCGCTGGTCTTCGCCTTCGTGTTCATTGGAGCGGGGCCTGAATCGCTTCCCTCGGATGATGGAGAAGAGGGTGTCGAATCCAAACCAGAAACCCCATATCCCATCGATGCCAACATGATCCAACGTTCACTCTGGTCTGTCAAAGAATGTCTTCGCCAACGTACTTCCGAGGAGCTTCTCAGCTTGCGGATTGTCATCGGAGGTCTCATCGTCGGTGGGACCGTCGCGCTCATGCATTATTGTCAGTTATCGCGCTTTTTACAACTTTGTCTTCTTCTTTGTAGAATGATTTCTGATTGTTAAATAAATTTTAGCCGCCGGATTCTCATCTTCGTTTGAGCGAGAATATGATTTGCCTCATCTGATCTTCTCGATCGTGCTGGCTTGCGTTGCTTCCACTCTGTCCTTACTTGTGTTTTTCCGGTATGTCTTGTTCCCGTCACACCCATTTAACCCAGAGTTACACTTTTTTTGATCGCCCATCAATCCCAGTTTCCAAGCCCAGTGGCACTCCAATTGGTGGAAAAAGATGGTCTGCGCTGCAGGTCTTGCTGCTGGGGTTTCGGGGATGCACTGTAAGATACTATCATCACCTTGATTCTTTTCACCAGACAAGCTCACTTCCACCTTTCCAGACCTTGGTCTCGTTGGAACCCGGTGGTATGTCCCTGAGGGGAAAACCGAAGGCTTTACCCAAGGCCAACGAACATCAACCGTGCTTACGCTAGGTGAGTCTGGCTATTGATTCCTCACATGCAAGCTTGCCTAGCTTTGCAATGCTGACTCACTTGACCACCTTCAAATGAAATTATTTAGCTATCAGTGTCATGTGTTTCGGAGTCTGTGTCATCTCCTTTATCATCGTGTTTTCCGATTTCCTCGTTACCCGCGAGAGTCGTCGAAAAGCCAGGAGGGTTACGATTGCATCAGCCACCTTCGATAAGTCTGGGCGAGTGATGGTCAACTTGGATGGAATGCTTCCAATGAGCGAGGTCGAGACAGACTTCCCTTTGAAAGTAAGTTCTTTTCATTGTATGGGATCCATGCCGGTACTTGCAATTAATCCCGTTGCGTTCGTTTACCCCTTAAGGATATTATCGAGGAGCTCAATTTTAGGCAACCAACGTTTCAATGGCTCTACTCCATATCCTGGGATTGGTCCATTATTCAGCCCTTTCTTCCTCGTATTGCCGCACGCGCTTTGGGCCTCACCACGTTTGTTCCGCAATCCACTATCAGCAGCGCACCCAGAATCTTTAGGAGCCGCAAGGAACCAGGCACTTCATACACATCGTCAAAGAATGCTGCGCAACTTGCTCTCTTCAAGGATCGCTGCTTGGAAACCACTCAGTCCCTGGCCAATCAGATCGGGCTGCCTGTGGGCGACATGGGCGTGTTTTTTGACAACATTCTTCGCACTGGCACCCGAGCGATCCCTGCATCGGGTGAGAAAGCAGCCGCCGTGATTCCCAATGATGAAGAATCTTCGATATATAGTGTTGCGTTTCGTGCTCCACGTCAGCAGGGAGTCATGCTTTTCCTGGTTCGCGAACTTAGTGGGGAGAATCAAGATACCATGGATAACTACCTCAAGCGTGGTTATCGGTTTACCGATACACGTTGGTTCTCGCCTGTTCTCGCTGACCGCGCGGCGGTAGACAAAGATGAAAGCGATGGCTTGCTCAACCAGCTCAAGCTTTATGCCAAACGTGGGACCAAGCCTTGCGTTCGCAGCGGGGGGATTTATGTCGGCTTTTTCGCCGTTCGACCGTCGATCTCTCGGGAAGGCGGGATTGATACTTTAGTTTACCAATTTGCCAGACATCAAATCCCCGCATACCGACTTCCCGATGTTGATGGAATCACCGATGAAATGCGCTCGTGGATCGGAACCATGGCTGGTTGCCGGATGGCTGATTTGAGCGCTGTTTGTGCCAACGAAGTGGACACCAGCCTTCCCCCTCCTACTGGGAAGTTTGCTGAGGAGATGTGGATTTTCAAATCCAGTCTGTCGTTGGCTATGGACGCTATGGCGGCTAATCTGAAGATGTTTCCCAACTTACCACAACAGTCAGTCCTCTCGGCAGAAATTATCGACGTGCCCTCATCTCAGGATGACTCGACACAGACCGCAAGCATGATTGTTTTCCAAGCTACCTTCCCAGCACCCCTTAGGCACGGAGAAGAACTCCCTGGTCTTGCAATTCAAAATGAACTTGCTGGGACTTACAAGCCACAAGATCCGGCCCCGACGTTTGTCTTTGTTCCGTACACGCTCTTCAGCAAGACTCAAATGATGATGCTCAGGGGCAACCAAGCCCGGAAGTTTGCTCGCGAATGTCGAGCCGAGCTATCGAAACGATTTCCTGGTACCGTGGGGACACTCAAGGCATCGATGTCACCGCAGATCTATGGTGACACGGGGGATATGACCTTGGTTGAGAAAGAGCCGGTGACCCCAACACAGAAGTTCAAGTGGCTCCAGGATGTTTCACCCTCACAACAGACTGAGTTTGCTGAAGATGGTCCGCTATTCCACGATAGCGAGCTCCACCAGACCCCAGCCCAGTTAGAGGCGAAACTAGCCCGTTCAAGTAACCCCGATTGCGCATCCAAAATCACTCAAGTCACCATTAAAGCTCCGCTTGGAACGCCCAAAAGAAACCGGTCCGACGCTTTGCCGCAAGCTTGGCGAACACCTGATTATGAAGGTACTCTTGCGCCGGCATATTCTCCTTCGGAGGGAGTTGGTAATACTTGGACTCCAGGGTGAGCTTAGCATAGCATGATCAGCAGTTAACGAAACTATGCTAACCCATTTGATTTTCTCATCAGACAAGAACCTGTTGATCCAACAGCCCCTGAACCATCAAACGATCCTGAACTTATTCAACCCATGGTCTTGACCTCTCCGCCCATCGAACACGGCCGAGCGCGCGTTCAACCATTGGCCATGACAGCTCGTCTTAGGTCAGACGATTGGCCTACACGCTGCTTACACGGACTTGAGCAGAGTGAAGCTGGTCAAGTTCTACTCGGCGTGGACTGGTAACCTCTGGTAACCTCCTACACGATTTTTTTTTGTATTAGTTTTGTCATAGTGTGATATGCTTTTGGACATTTGTTTTCTGCCTGCAATATCTGACGAGTCTTTCTTTGGGTTGCTTGTCCTCCTCTCTTTTCTACCTTTCCCCCACTCAATCGGCATTACTCTCTTGGTGTATCTAGAATACATACCCGTTTGTTCTCTACACTCTCTGTTACTTCTTATATATCGTGAACTCTCCTCCCAGTGGCCTTTTCTTTCATATCAGAAGTGGATGTTTTTATTCGATAGTTTAAAGATGAGTATTTTCTCCCATCTTGTTAGTGAAAAGGATGAGTCAGTTAAAAACGCTTTGTATATTTGTTGAAGTGATTTTTTTGCTCAAGTTTCTCGTTCATTCAATTTATCATCTTTTCCAGGTCAGGTTCTTTCCATGAACAAAATAAGTAAAATCAATTATTTGTATGAAAGGCTTGCTCAGGTCCCCTAGTTGGCCCTTTGCGAGCGCTCGTCCCCTCGCCGAAGTTCATGATTTCAGACCCCCCGCGCCTACAGCCTGCACCATTCAATTTCCGACGAGTTCAATTTTGAAATAGGTTTTTGCTTTCTTAAATCCTGAATAGCTACAGGGAGGCAGCTTTCAAAGTTGATTGAGTGCTATTGGGTGGGGTCATGTAGAACGTGGATTAAGAGTGAGGGCCATGACTTGGCAAGAGAAGCAATGAGCCCCTGATGATACATGGGACGTTGAGATGGCTCAAAAGTTTTATCAGTCATTGTAATGCAGTAGTACAAGAGCTTTCTTTACATAAAAGAGCCAAACTTAGGGATGAAATAGGGCATTATATAGGCCTGTCAGACATTCAGCCACACTGCATAGAATGCATCATAAATAAGCCCCTCATAATTTTCAGCTCAAGATTCCATGGCAGGACAACTGGAAAACCCAGTCTCAAACTTCTGAAATCAAATCCATTATTATCTACCTTGGATGATCAGGCCTATGTAATCACATTCCTTTTTTTCAAGTAACCTGTGCCACATATTCTGCTGTTGTAATATCAATCAGTTCACAGTCAGCATGAGTTTAACTAGTGATCCCATGAGATACACTCAATATTGTACCTTAGAAGTGGATTTGCAGTGTGTCACTTTCCTTTCTTGGGCTCTGGCTGCATTGGCAGTCAATTTTATCCTCTCTTCAGACACAGTTTGGAGTGTTCATAGTCCGCCACACTATCTGGTACCAACCTTTTGGCCTGTGCTCAAAATGCTAACATGGACACTAACAGTATGTCTCTAACACTTCTTTTTTGGCCCACAATTTGAGTGCCTTTCTGAACCCAACATTTTTTCGCTGGTTGACAAATACTGTTGAGCATAGTGCCAAAGAGCAAAGAGTAGTCTGTATGTATGTATACATGTCAGTTTGTAGATAAATATGCCATGTTTGTATGCCATTTTCGTGTGTGTGTCAGTGTGCTTAAGCGCAGTTCCACTCCCTCATACACATCATCATCTTATCACCATTTGAGTTGAAGACTTGTCATTGCGCTTAATTTTTGTTGTGTATTCCGATTCCTGAATCCTGATCACCAAACCATTCCCTAGCATTCCCCTAGGACCCAGGAAACCCCCGAAGTAGGTGGGTAACCTAAATGTATGAATTTTTGGGAAAAATGGCAAAATGATACACACGAAATTTGTATGAATGGGGTTACAAAACCAAAAGGGTACACACCAAATGTGGCAAAAATGTATGAATTTCCAATGAAATTCAGTTAAATCCGCTAAAAACCGTATAAACCTGGCTGTAATACGGGGGGTTTCGGGTTCCCGGTGGCATTTTGCCTTAAGCATACGCACGAGAATGTATGAATTGGCCAAAAAAAGCCATTCCCCGGTGCCCCCCGATGTATGAATTTCGCCAAAATCTGGGATTTTACGTTACCCACCTCTGTAGGGGGTTTCCTGGGTCCTATTCCCCTCCATTTCCAGCCCTTTCCTCCATTAAAAATTCGATGAGTGTGAAAGTAACTTTCCCCCTATGTTTATGTTACATAAGAATGATTCATGTCAATTTTGGTCCAAGGTCGAGAGTTCGAATTCACCAAGTGTACATATATTCTAGCCGGGTTCTAAGTCATTTCCCTCACGTTCCCTCACCTTCCCCGTTCCGTGGCCTTCTCACGCTGGGGGTTCAGTTTCTTATTCTTTAAATGCACTGCTCTGAGAGATCTTCGGTGTTTTCCAAGCTTTTCCAAGAATGTTGTTGTATATTTACCAATAGAGTTGTCTTTTATTTCATCTCCAGCCTATGACACTATTAAGCCTGCATACATACAAGTTCAACCAACCCCTGGCTGTCCACCACGGTCTACAAATGTAGTACACTGTCCGCTACTGCAGGCCCCCACATAAATTAAAGACACACAGCCAAGAGTCCGTTTCTCCCTCTCCATCTCCATCTCCAGAGAGAAGCTGCACTGTTACCACCAAGTTCCTCCCCAGCCCTTGAAGGTTTTTGTACATAAATACATATCCACCATGGAACCGGAAACTGTCACGCGAGCCCAACTCAACTTTGATCTGCCATCCCGTGTCAGATACATGAAGTCTTTCTTGGACTTCACCGAGGGTATGTATCCTCGTCCACCGCGAGCGTGTTCTATGTATTTCCAGCTTCTGATGTCTTACTCCCTCTCGCCTTGTCTTGTTCGTATCAGATGACTGTCAGATCATGGAGGAAGTCCGACCGATAGCCAAGCCCCTGGTGCCCGAAATCGTGGCTTCAGCATGTGCGTATATTACATCTGTTGACCCTTTTTGATATCCGGTAGACTGTTCCTTCTTGGTTGTATCTCCGATGCTGATCGGACACAATGGCATCCGTACCAAACAACAAAAAGATACCAAACTGCTCTCCTACGATGCTTGTCGAATGGCCTTTTTCCCCAGGAAGGATGGCGCTCAGGGGACTCATGGCACAGTGGACGATCTCGTCGACAGTAATGACCAACTCGGCCTCAACTCCGCTACCATCAAACTCCGGTCAGTTCATTTTTGTTTTCCTCGTCGATTCACTTGGACTTGATTTCTTATGAAGTATACCCTCTGCGGACCCTGATCCTCAACATACAGCCGGAATATTCTCGAGAGATGGGCCATGAGGGTAAGTAGCTCCATGCTTTCTCAGCTTTTTTCGGTGGCGGTCCATCCATCTGATCAGCCGCAGAAGGAAGTACACTTACCATCAATTCTTACATCCCAGATCTTCACAGCAGACTATCATCACATGGAGGTAATCTGGTCTGCTTCTCCCTCCAACCAAACCAGTGGAAAGAGGCTGATGACTGATGGATGCCCGATTTCGGGAGCAGATATTTGAGTTTTTTGATCAAATTGGCATCCAGCATACTGGGGGAGCCAATGGTGGAGCAAGGGTCTATGCTCAGGGTACCCAGAGACCGATATACATTGACTGTTAGTAGATCTATCCAGGCTGGGAAATGTTAAATAGCTGTTGCTGTCAGTCAGTTACTGAGGCTGTTTTCTCCCTCTTACAGATATCCATCTAGCCATGGTGGGTGGCTTACCGACACGTCTCTCTTTCAAGCGATGCTTATACTCAACTAATCTAAATCTCTTGGTCATCCGCTCACTCCAGACATTAGGTCACATTACCTCCAAAATGACCGCCGCAATCCTCACTCTCCCTGCGAGCACCTGGACTCCTGAGAAAAAGACGAGAGCCATCGTCGCTTTTCACAAGATCTCCACCATTCACAACGATTTGATAGCCCGACATCATGTATGTGTATATCCTCCAATATCTTGTCCGAGATCCAGGCTAATCTTCTTTTCCTTCGCCAACTAAAAAAAAAAAACAAGATTGGTGAACTCTCTTCGCCTTCTACATCCCCTGTTCAGACTCCGGAACATGATATCAGTCCACAGAACCGGAAGGAGTACTATACCCATGTCTTCATGGTCGGCTCGCCCCCGCGGATGAATAGCCCCCCACGCGATGCGCCGTTCCAGTCGGTCTTCAATCTCACGCAGGACTTAACGAGCACCAGTGGGATAAGCACCACCAACCACACCACCCAACCCATCGAATTTTCCCAAGTCACCACGGTCGAGCAGCCCACCACTTCCACTTCTGAAATCCGCGTCCAGAAGACTGGCCCCGCTGCCTTGGGCGATGCGATTACCTATTTCCCGGGCAAATACACAGGTAACAAACCGTTCATCCGTCAGATTTTCTTTTCTTTCTTTTTGACTCGTAACTCTCTTTCTGAATCATGCCGTTTCTTCATTCCTGTTACTTTCTTCTCGAACAGAATCTCTTGTCGCAGATACCCAGACTCTCACTCGGACATCTTCCAAAACTAACGCAACCAGGCGCAAGTTCGGAACCAAGAGTAAGAAGACCCCGTCGTCGTCTTAGGTGCCCCCCTCTTCCCCTCTTTTCTTTTGAATCTTATACTCATCTGCTTGGAAGAACAAAAATATACTGCTTTGGACACATCTTCCTCACTTGTATAAAAGAGGAAGAGTCGTTCATTCTTTTTCCCTCTTCTCATATATATATAGGCTTTAGATCATTGTTTGACTTGTACTTATTTATCGATTTATCGCTCATAGTATATTTATATACGCATAGCTCTTCTTTTTCCTCCCAATTCTTGTCTATTTTTCTCTCTTCTCACGGTTCTTCTCTTGGAAAATTCCTTTCTTACATATGGTGACCAGACTCTTGTTTTTTTTTTCTACTGTGGTTCCTTACTTATTCTTTGGGATGTGAGATTTATGTGATATCTTGTTCTTGTCTTTTTTGGGTTGTTTCTCTCCCGATTTGCTTTGTTTCTGGGGCATGTCATCAGTTGGATATATAAGCAGTACCTTGTATATACATACAACTTATCTCTGTTGTTTTCCTTTTTCCATTGCACCTCTTGTCATCATTGCTGTCATCATCATTTTCATTAAGCAAGTTATTGGAACATTCAATGTTTTTTTTTTTTGTTTCTTTTCTCCCTTTCTTCGTGTGTGTGTTTTGAAGGGCCAAGGCCTGATCTCAGTATTATAAGGTGATTTTAACCAAGGCAAGGCTCTTATGAATTGTTTATGCCTCCCATCAAAAATCTAGATTTGACTCATGTGACATATAGAAACCATACAAGAATTTTGCAAGTCATTCAAATCTGAAGAAAATCCTGGAACTTTCACTGCATTTCACAGGAGGAAAATAATGCTGGTAGGCTTTGATTTGTTGGAACATTGCTTGGTTGGAATCAACAGTATGAAGGATCAATTTTTCTGGAGAAACTTGTGCAATTGCAAAACAGCGTAAAAATAATTGCTTATTTATACTTTCATACAAGTGAGAGTGGCCTCTGGAAGTTGAAAAGATTTGGAGTATATGCTACTTGAAAAGGGTTTCCTCTAATTGATGACTGAGAGAAGTCAAGGGATCATGGAATGTTGTATGGTAAATTAATTCCTGTAAATTCACTTTGGCAGCCATGTAGGATTGAGTTTTTTGTTCCTCATCTAGTGATAGTTGAAATTTTTTAGCACACTACATATTTATGATTTCTAATTTCCAAACCTCAAATACCACAATGGCACAGCTCATGGACGTGTGTAAAACACTAACTTAATAAAGTCACTCCGGCATTTGGAGGGTCCCGTTAGGGACCCTCCAAAGGAGGGACTTATGCCTAATGTCTGATATACAGCCTGAGAGAATCAGCGTTTTAATAGGCAAAAATTTTAAAATGGGCATAACTTTTTCTTGAAACAGATTCTCATATTTCTGTCTTGACAGAAATGAGCGCAGGATTTTTCTCTTCCTCATCCTACATTCAAAAAGTAAAATTGATTGGGTAGCAATGCTATTATTGCAACATAAGTTTCCATTTTTCCGCTGCAAAACCCAATTCCTGTATTTGCTTTCCTATCATACCGGAACACACATGCAATACAATCTATTACAGGCTAAGTTATCAAATTCCTGTATATGATTCTTCCTGGTATTCGTAAGTACAGTATGCAATCTGGATGCCTTCCATAGCGTGCAGGCTGGAAGACATAAAATCTTCCAAGACTTGATTTCAGGAGATTTGGGATTTGAAGAAAAACTAAAAGTGATGGATTGGATCTGAGAACATCAGAAGAAAGAGGAGATGCGCGCGAACAGTTCTTTCTCCAAAAATTTAGTGATAGACGCTCAAACAAAGGAGCTATAGGGAAGATTGGGAAAAGGGCCACAAAAGCCTGATCCTCTCAGGCAAGAGGTCCGACTTTAGGCATAAGTCCCTCCTTCGGAGGGTCCCTTCATGACCCTCCAAGGGAGGGACTTGATTAAGTTAGGTAAAGCACCTCTTGACTCCTCACAAGTCTTAGTAAAAAGGGGTTTATCATGGAGATGATCTGATGGGTCTTTGGTGGTGTAAGTTGCATGTTTATGCTTTTATAGCTTTTTGTTGCACAACGATTATGTAGACGATTAATCTGGGCGGGTCGCTGGGTTTCCCCAAGCCTGGCCCCGGCCCGCTACTCACTCCAGTCCGCCCCGAGTATTCCCCCAGGGCCCAGACACTTCTGTCAAACCACACCACCAACCCGATCCCGACTTCACCTCCTTCTCGATCACCCCTCGACCATCATGTCAGTAAGTTGGGTTTTTTCCCTTTCCTATAATTCCCTCTGCGCAAGCTCTGTCTACGTATTAAACCATTCTGCGGCTTCTCAGTCCGGCTTCTCTTACTCCGGCAAACGGCCTCGATGCTTCGAGTTCTGGCAGGGTACGCATTCAATCGTTTTCTGTATTCTTTTTATCAGATTGATCATCGAGCAGGAAGACCCGCATGTATCGATTCTGATGATGTTTTCGTTTCTTTTCAAAAATTCATGAACAATTTAATTCAGAGTTTCAAAAATGCTACGCGAGTGCTGATTTCCCCGAGGACTGTCGTCCTCAAGTGGAAGATTACAACGAATGTCTGAGTCACAAGAAAGAAGTATGTCCTCGCTTAATTTTGAAATGTTTTTCCCTTTTCCACCCGCGGTGGCAAGAAACGTTCTCAAACGGAAACAAGGAAGAAGAATGTGTGCAGGGCCATAAAGAGGGGTGATGCTAATCTTGTAATTATCGCAGATCGCACGAGCCAAGACGCTTCAGGAAAATTTCAGAATTAAACGGGCGCAACAATTGGAGAAACAAAAGCTGGATGAACACGTCACCCAGAGCGGGATTATGAGCTTGGGACTCATCAGTCGAGCTCGAGCCGAGGAGGATCAAAAGAATCAAGCCACCCCTGCGACCCAATAAGGCAACAATTGTAAACACTGTTTCAAGTTTTTTTGGAAAAAGAAAATAAAAATTCATTGAACTTGATTATTTTATTTATTTTTTATTTCAAAAGATCCTCCCAATTGCTTCCAATCACCTCAGGAGGAGGTTTGAAGCGGTTTTCCTTCGATTGTGACAATGATATTACAGTTGGGTATCCTCCTCCAGGCCCTGTATAATCATTCCAAAGGGCCTGTACAGTGTACATACGCCTGTCATTCCCAAGGCGTGTACGCCTTCCGGCCACTCGAAGCTCAGTGTGGCATGGGTCTGGCCTAGCCAAATCCCCTCGGGTAAGACCTATCAAGCATATCGGTTGTGTTATAAGGGAACAGCCAATACCCTCATAAGGGTATTGCTGGTACCCTTATAAAGGGCACAGCAATACCCTCACAAGGGTATCGCTCGTACCCTCATAATGGTACAGCAATACCCTCGCAAGGATATCGCCGGTACCCTCATAAGCGTACAGCAATACCCTCACAAAGGTACCGTGATACCTTTATGAGGGTGTTACTGTATTCTTATAAGGGTACCAGCAATAGTATCGCTGGTGCCCTCATAAGGGTACCTGCAATAGTATTGCCGGTACCCTCATGTAGATACTCACAGAGAAAGTTTGGCCTTGTGCCTTGTTTTTCAAAATTGCATCAGAGCATCTCCAACGGTCCTGCTATTGCGCAGGCCGGAACCGACTTTGGCGGCCCGCTACACTTTTTTGCCTTCCAGCGGAGCTGTTATGAGAGCCGCCAAAGGCTCCGGGGGTGGATCAGAACTGCCATCACCTGCTACTCTTGGCAGCTTGGGCAGCCATCTCCCAAAGCTGCCACATCCACTTTTTGGTCGACGCACCGTTGAGTTTTGTCACCTCATCAACACCTCCGGACATCAATCGCATACCAATTCCACCGACAAAAATCGCTCTTGACCCACTTCTCAAATTGATGGTCCCCAACACACTAGAACCCCCATCTTTGCCTAAAAAAAGGGGAGCTATATTTTTACATTGTATTTTTTGCGCTGCTTATGCCATGTAAATGAGAACCACTGTAAAAATACATATCTCATTGACTTCCTCCAATTTTACATTGATTTCCACCTTTTTCATCCTTTGTAAAATAAACAGTGTAAAATTTCCTGGGCAAATAAGCACCACAGACCAACAAAACATGAATTTTACCCAGGATAATTTGCCCTGTTCAAAGCACCATACAAATGGGAATGCAAAAGGACATATCTTGAATGAATTTTATACATTTACACAGTTCAATTAACACTGCTTGCACAATTATCTTTTATTCCCCCACCCCTTTATATTCACAAATCCAATGGAAAAAAACCCATGTAAAAAAACACCCAACAAAGTTAAATCTGGATATTCACACTCCAAATTTTTACTCTGCTTGAATCCATGTAAATTAAGGGATGTAAAATTCAAACCTCACAAGAACTGCTATCATTTTGCATAGCTTGCCTGAACATGGTATCCAGCTGTGTAAATCACAGAAAGAAAGCAATGTAAATTTCAACAGATTTACTAAGAAAGTTCCCAGAAGAAAGACACCAGGATAACGAGGGGAAACAACAGCAAAAACTTCCAAAAAGTATTTTGCCTAAGCCTTTGTGTCAGGCTTCCTACCACCTCTTTTGGGGACTACTGATGAGGTGAACTTTGTTGGTGGCAATGCTTTCTTTTTTATAACAGCACTGGAGACAGGAAGTTTTTTCTCCACCAGGATTTTCTTGACACTTGGCTTTGCTTGAGTTTTCTTCAAGGGAACTTGTAGACAGTCTTTCTCCACTTGATGAACAAACAGTCAATTCAATAAAAATCAAAAACCACAACCGTGGATTGACTTGCTCACCCTTCACAGTTTGAGCACCAGTATCCTCAATCACCTTTCTTGGAGATGGTGGAACCACTTCAACGGTTGGTACTTTCAATTTTGATTTGGTTGGTACCTGCAAAGTAGATTCACTGGTTTCATCTTCTGATAATTTGGATTTATCTGATAATTCAGATTCTGTTGGGTCCGCCTCCCCTGTTTTGTCAACCTTGGGAAGCTCTTCAAATGAGCTGGTGTTGGATTTGGGTGAGATATCAAGAAGCATTGGGAGATTGGAAAACAGAACAACCCCCGCAGCGTCTGGATTCTTCTTCTTTATTTTTTGTATTGCCTTCTTCACTACTTCATCCTTGTTGGGTGTTCATTTCCAAGAATATAAGAGCATGTTTGTGTATGGTGCTTTGCCACCAATGCTACCAGGAAGATGGTTGATTAATCAAGCATTTCCTTTTTTGGCTTGGTCATCCTGTTGCCAGATCCCAACTGTGCTGTTTGAGTTCTTCAAGATATGCAACCAGTAATGTTCCCCGTTCCAGAAGCCGCGTGCAAACAGAGTGTAAGGGTGCGTACCATAGGGCCCTCAGAACTGTTCCTAGGGAAGATTATTGATTTTTTTTTTTTGTGAGAATCAATTTTCCCCAGAAACGCGTAACATAGGCACCAGTTTCTGGGGAAATCCGAGGAGCAATTCTCCTTGAAATCAAGTGATTCTAGAAATAGGTCTGACCCTGTTTCTTGGATCTGATTCTCTCCCACCTCATGTTCACACAAACACACACAACAATCATTCCTATCTGGTACGCAATTCTGTTGCATGCGCAAATCAAAAGTGTGTTCTGCAATTGCGCTGTTTCTGAATGCGGAGAACCGGCTTCAAGAATCACCCAAAATGAATGGTACAGGGCCTGTCAGCCCCCAAGATATTACCTAATAAGATGTAATACTTGGGTCTGCAAGTTTGAATAATGTTAAGCTTATATTCTGTATTGTTACAACACGACAACAACTTGTCTTTAGCCTAATGGTTTATAATCAGTCTCACCCAAAGTCTGGAGCAAGAGACCTCGGGTTCAAACATTACCATTGTTATGAAGTATAATATACCCTTTTCTGTCTATTTTTATAACCTCATATTTAATTATGGCAAATCTTTGGAAAATCCATTTTCATAAATATGTCTTATGGATTAAGAAGCCTTTATTTTGATAGTTTTTCATTGGAAAATCCTGGAAGTTCCAAGATTTACTAGTATAACTTTACTGTTCTATTACATACTTGATATTCTATAAAGAACAATAAAGCTATACAATAATTATAGAGTTTTTCAGCTCCATTGTGAAAACCTCCACTTTTAGGCGCCCTCATGTGCTGAATAAACCTGAGGAAGATAGTTTGTGATTCACTAAACTCTTTTTAGAGTTAAATCACTCTCTATATTCACATTTTCTCTGTATTTACCTTATACCCTAGGATTAAAATACTTGTGATAATGTTTTGGGGCTTTGACCAAAAAATGCTCTCTCTTAACTTGGTGAGCTTTGTGCAAAACACCCTCATTTTAAGTCTGGAGTGAAATACTTAGAATAAATTCTATGTTTATTTCACACTTATGGCCCAATTTGGCCATACTAAATTAAAATGGCATCATCTTTCACAAATATGATGTAATAACTTGTTTTCTCACGCCCAAAGAGACATTTCTGGCGTAAGTAGAGCCTGGTACCTCTATTCCCACTACTTGTACACTTGTAGTAGGAAAAAAGGTATTTAAGGAGGTGTTTCTCATTCATTTTGAGGAACACCTTCCCCCAGCTTTTAACATACATAGATAAATCATTATAAGATACAAAGGCGTCCACCTTCTCTATTAAGCATTAGAGGACTGGCCTTATTTCTTTATTATATCTATAATCTACTTAAAAACTCCTCCCTAGCCAAAATAACACTTTTAAAGTATTATTTGGTTGGAAGAACTGTGTTTAAATCTAGTTGGCCCTTCTTATTGCTTATTTTAAGCATCATAAGAGGTTTTGGCAGCAGGGTAGTAACCTGTTTATTCATATTCTGAATAACAAGTACCTGTGCTGTTTTTGAATTGTCTTTAAATATTATACTTATAATATTTAAAGATCCACTTTTTCTTCATTATTCCTATCTGTACACGCCACTTTCGTGGAATAGAGTACAAATAGTTGACAGGGCCTAAACCTGCCCCCTAAGATCAATCTTGAAGGGCCAGTCCATTGATTTTGCAAACTCATTCTGTTTTCCTCAATCCCTTGTTTGGTGATCAATGACAAAGTATAGATGGAGAGGAAGACTGTCACACGCACATTTGGTGGTTGAAACACATGTCAGGGGAACCATGTCAGTTGTGTCAGTGGGTTCTTTAACAATCTTGATGATACTGTCTTGAGAGGAGCTTGCGGATTCTTCTGCTGTGTCCTTTGTGGGTTCTCCTGTGGTGTTGTTTTTTTGATTTGGATTCAATTTATTGCACTCAATACATTGGAGCCAGAATTTTTTGAGAGCCCGGTACCATTTGTCAACAGCTTGATCAGTCCTGCAACGTTGTGGGTTTCCAGGTTGTTTGCGTCAAACACGGCCTCATAGATGCTGATAGCAAAGACTTTCCGGGTGCAATCACACAAATTGGGTTGAGGGTGACCAAGAGGACAAGAATAAACTCAATTTCTCTCAACTACTAAGAGTTTCTTGAGTTGTCTTGGTGGGTTTCTTTTGGGGTCTAGACAAAGCTCCATGAAGTAATCTAAGGAAGCAAAAGCTCTGCATTCAAAGCGTCCAGGGTACTTCTTGTGCACAATCTCAAAAAGCTTGCTTTGTGCCTTTGTTAGGATTGATCAAATCTGGCCTTTTTGAGTGAAATCGTAGGTTGCACAAGAGTTTAAGTGCTGAGTCACGTTTGTAAACAAGTCTTTGCCTAAACGGTCTGTACCAATCAACCACAATGGGCTGAAAAGGAAGTAAAGAGTCTCCAGAGCCACAGCTAACCAGCATCAATTCCAGGTCTTTTATTGCTTTGAAGCACAATACAATGGGAACGTGGCCATTGGGTTGCGGTCTATGTTTGGCGAGTTCTTTGGCCGGCCTGCTTTTTTCTTTGGCCTCACAGTCTCAGGAAGGAGGGTTGCCGTTGTATCTGGCGCTTGACCATTTTTTTCCCCTTCATGTCTCTGCGACCAAGTTGAAGCCAATTGTGAGTCATCCCGATCCTGGCACTTTCATTTCTTTGACCATCCCATTGAAACACCAACATCCTCCTGGTTTTTTGACAATGATACGTATTCAATGGAGATACCACGCATGACTGCATTCCAGTCCTCTTCAAGCATTTTAACAAAACTGTAAAGCCCATCCATCCCCAACATAACACTCTTTTTCCTGTCACTGGGATAACAAAATCCAAATGCATCAGAAACCGTATTAATGTTGAACAGCAAGGCAAAATACATACCTAAGCATGTAATACAGCCGGTGCATGCTCTCCTGAGCATTGGTGGTATTGGGGAGTGTTTTGCTGTCTTCTGGGATAGTTTGTAGGGATGGGAAGAGTGTACACAACACATCTGCCATTGACCACCAATCTAGCCACTGCTTGGTTTTTGGGAAGAGGCAATGTAATTTGTTCATCTTTTCTTCATGAATCTGTCCACCTTCTTTCAATGGTTCCAAGAGTCCCACACAAAGCAAAGAGAAAGAAGTCTGCCAGAAATAAACAGAATGTTGTGTCAGTCACATAATCAGTTGGCGTGAGAGGAGCAGAATGAAAATGCCTCTTCATGTGCCATTACAACTGATTGATTTATCTTGACACATGTCACTTGAGCCCTGAAATGCTCGTGACATCCCTTAAGCAATTTGGAAGAACGAGTCAGATTGGATTCATTGAAAACCTCTAAGTAAGCAGAGATGAAGCCTTTCCTCTGTGCTGCTGAGTAATCAACGACTTGCCAACAGAGTGTATTGCATTTGTCTTCCTACGTGGATTTAAGCTGCAAGTCCACAGAAGCAATAGTAAAGTGATGTTGTTAGTGATTTGATAGTTTTATGAGAGGGTTAGGAGGTTTAGGAGGGTAAGAAGGGCTAGGAAGGTTAGGTTAAGGTCTCCTGAGAGGATCTAGGGTGGGGTTTCCATCATAACTCTCCTTGTGACCAGTTTTTGATATTGAGGAGGGTTAGATTAGGCCAGTTAGGTCAAGGATAGGTGAGATGGCTTAGGTTAAGGTTAGTTTAAGGTCTCCTGAGAGAATCTGGAGTGGGGTTTACAAAATGGGTCAGCCTAAATGCACTTCAACATTCTACTTCATGCACTCCAAGTTGGAGTGGAAAAGTGTGCACTCCAATTTTTTGGGAGTGGGGAGCTGTCCACTCCAATATATTTGGAGTGAACATGACAGCTATTTCTATGAGATATTGGTCCAAAATGGGCCAAATCACTATGAATTTGCTGAATAGAACAGTTTAAAGGACTATTACTAGTCCTACCCCAATGGAATATTGGGTTAGTTCTGCACTCCTGTTACGCCAAAAGTTGATATGAAACAGTTGGGTAGGAGAACAACTATAAATAGTAGTTAAATTGAAGCACTAAAGCAACAAAATGGACAATAGTAGGAAAGCACGTGACAGAATGGCTGCAGGCAGAGGTGGTGGTCTTTCAGCTACTATTTTTAAGGAGGTTGATGGCGCAGAAATTGGGGATAATTGGGCGTGATAAAAGCTCCAGTGAATAAGGAAGTGGATGGGAAACACTACTCTTAAAGTAGGAGGAGAATACTCACTATACTTGGTTGGTTTACTAAGTATATGGGTGAATAGGCTGAGGAATCCATCTTTAGGCGTCAGAAGCCTTCCTTTTAAGGCCTAGAGGTCCCTTTAGGAGCCTATGGGAGTTTAAAAAAGCCAGGGAATGAGCACAAAACTTCTACCTGAAGATTTGTGGCCAATTCTATGGATGTGAAAATTTATTATCCTGTCCCCATGGCATCATGAGTATATTTATGAACCATTTACTCATGAAGCCACACTAATAAAGATAATGAATTAAAGAATTACCCACCCTTACATGGGAAAGGGTAATTCTATTTCTACAATGAGGGAATATCTAATAAGAGCATCCGCATTGGCGGAGTTATTTTTTGCTAAAATAGCTCGCGCTTTTGGATGCTAGTTAGCGCCAGGACTGCCCACACCACACTGGTTCCGCTAAATCTTGAGCCAAATTTGACAAACACAGACAACAAAATCCACATCGGTACAAACCAAAATTCCTCCAGCAATGGCACCCAGAACACAAGCCAACCAACGCAAATCATTCTGGCAACACCTTCAACTCCTCATGGATATTGACGAAGAAACGCAGCAAGATGAAGACAACCTGATGAACCTTTCTCTGGACGATTTGGACAAGGAAGCTATGGAACGGACACCGATCGTTGGACAGATACCAAACAAAGACCGAGGCGCCTTCTTTGGCCACTACCGATTGATGGCCGACTATCTGAATGACGACCCGGTTTACAGTGATGCAGATTTTGAGTGTCGGTTCCGGGTCACCAAAACAGTCTTTTTCCGGCTGTGCAATGACTTGCAGACCAAGAATTTGCATGCGTATTTCATTCAACAACCTGTAAGTTTCTTTCTTACTAATCATGTATATTTAAAACCCAAACTGATGTCCAGCGATAGGATGCAACAGGTAAAATGGGCCTATAAACTCCCCAGAAGGTCACATGTGCATTACGGCAGCTTGGATATGGGGTTTCATCTGACGCAACAGATGAGTATGTCCGTATTGGCAAGACTATGGCACGACAAACTCTCAAGAACTTCACGTCCTCCGTCATTCACATCTATGCGGCAAGGTACTTACGAAAGCCAACGAACAAATACCTGAAACTTATCCTTGAGGAAAACGCGGCTCGAGGTTTTCCAGGCTGCTTGGGCAGCCTGGACTGTATGCATGTTGGATGGAAGAACTGCCCAACCGCTTGGGCCGGCCATTTCACAGGAAAAGAGAAGGAACCGACTATCATACTTGAGGCAGTCGCAACAAAGAATTGATGGATCTGGCACAGCTTCTTTGGTCTACCGGGAGCAAACAACGACCTCAATGTTCTTTCTTACTTTTCTCTCTTTGATGATGTTCTCAACGGAAATTCACCAACAGTCACATTTAAAATCAACCAAAAACAATTCCAATCGGCGTATTATTTATGCAATGGCATCTATCCGTCATGGGGATCATTCATCAAGTCCATCCCCAACGCATCAGACTTAGCTACCAAGCATTTCAACAGTGTGCAAGAGGCCTTCCAAAAGGATATTGAGAGAGCCTTTGGCAGCCTTCAAAGCAAGTGGCACATCCTAACTTCACCGATTCACAACTGGTATCAAGACGATATTGAACAGATTGTCTTGTGTTGCATCATCCTGCACAATATGATGGTGGAAGAATGTAGTGCCGACTCCGAATGTGATCCTGATTCAACTACAACTGCACAAACGAGCTCGTTTTCTATTGTCCCAGCAACCCTGTCAAACCAATTTGAAGAGCGACGCGAGATTCTCAACAGCATCCAATCAGAGAGGGACCATCGGGAGCTGACAGAAGCTCTGATCCAATATCAATGGGCCAACTGGGGATTCTCAAGGATGTAATGAATTTGTTTATTTCTCTTGGTTCAATTTTTTCTATGCTTCTCACTGCGTTGTATTTTTTTTATTTGATCGATTTATTTTTCTCGCTTCAATGAAATCCTATGAATCAGCCTTTTTTTCTTATCTGTGTTGCTCGCAACAAAAAATGAAGAATAAAAAAAGTAAAGAATAAAGAGAAGAGAGACTGAAAAGATATAAAAAGGGAAGACAAGGAGTAATTGGAATGAAAAAAGCCAATGGGATTACAAAAAAAAAGATGGTTCAATAGATAAATTCAAATCCGTCTCATTGCATGCCCCATGAATATTTTCATCCCTCTCAAAGTCCTCCTCATCAACCTCTTCATCTTCTTCACGGCTTTCTTGGGATTCAGAGTCGCCCAAGAGAGACGATTGTCGATTTTCAGTGTCTCCTAACTGGGACAAAGCAAGGGACGAGTTTTCCAATTGTGATGGGGCTTCGGATTGAACACGAGCTGGTGGGTTGTCCAAGTCATTTAAGATTTTTTCCTTTGCTTTCCTGAAGTATGCGCGCTTGTATTCATCGACACACGTGGACAGATCCTTGGACATGATGTCCATATTGACAAGGCGCTCTTGTATGTCATTTGCAGGAGACATCTCGGCGTGACGCAATTGGCTCATCTTGCAAGTGTCGGAGGCAGACGTTTCCATCAATTTTAACTTTTTTTTCATGAGCTCGGCTTGGGTTAATGCAGGCTTGGCGGCCTTTACTCCGGTCGGTTGTCTGCCATCGTTACTAGGAGTTGTACCCGGATTGGCTTCAGTGGTGGGTGTGGCTGCGTTGTCTGCGCTGGGGGTGGGTTGTGGAGCTGGAGTCGGAGTTGATGTTGTCTCAGAACCAAGGATAACGGGACCAGCTGCTTTATTGAGTGTTGCTTTCCATTTGGGCGCGTCTCGTAATTCGGTCCATGCACTTTTGAACGCAAACTTCTTCTTGCATTGATCTTGATACAAGATCTTGGCTTGACGAAGCCAATCAAGAGGCTCCGATCCCAATGGTGGATTGCGTTCAATTGACGTGTATATTCCGCAGAACTTGCTAACAGCCAAGCAAACATGGGACCATCTAAAAGCAAGGGAAAATAGATAAGATTAAAAATGTATGCGGGAAAAGAGAGGACACAGACTTGCCTGTTTTTGAGGCTGTTTCCATTTTGATTTTCTTGTCCAGGCAATTTTTCATTGAAGTGTTTGGCCGCTTTTTCCCAAAATTGATCACGCTTCATTGAGTTGGCAAAGATTGGATTTTGTGATGTGTGCAGCCAGCTTTGCGCAAGTTGAGCATCTTCTTCATCGAGCCAGTTCTCTCCTCGTACCATCTTCGGATGATTGATCGGAAGTCTTGCTGTTGTATGTTTGCTTTGTGTTGCAGGGGATTCAGATTTTTTTAGCGACGAGTTGGATGCGGGAGTGTGTTGGATGGGCGGAATGTAGTTTAGCGTCGTCGCCAAGTGCTTCTAGAGTTGGAACTAGTTAGCGAAAAGATCTAAAATATTTAGCAAACATCAGGGGTTTAGCCTGTGCGGTGTGGGGTGTTTGTTGCTAAAGTAGCGTAACATTGGTTTTTAACTGCGCCTATGCGGATGCTCTAAGTAGTATATTTCCCGTAGAAATACTTTCTCAGCCAAAGTAGACAAGGTTTATACTGATCTGAAAACTTGTGTATTTTCTTTCTCTGAGCCTGAATATGCTTATACTATTTATTAGCATATTTAATAGATTTTTATTCTAATGTTTAATTGTAATTCCTCCGTGGTACTTTGAGAATAGCCAAAGTACCACAAGGAGTAATAATTAAGGGGTACTCTCAGTGGGTAACCCTACCTAAATTTACATGAGGAATCCATTTCTTCAATAATAATCAAGGATTTATTAATATTACATAATATATTGATGAGTTGAATCAAAGATAGCAGTCCTTTGGATACTTGAAAGTATCTCTAGGGCTGACAGAACATCTTTCCACTCCAAAATTTTTCACTTCCTTGGAGTAAATGATAATGCACTCAAAGTTCACTCCAAAATTTTGGCGTGCAAGTAAAGTCCACTCCAAAAGTTTTGGAGTGCACCTCAAATCCACTCCAAAAATTTTGGAGTGCACTCAAAGTCCACTCCAAAAAAATTGGAGTACAAAACATTCCACTCCAATAATGTCAAAATTTTGGAGTGCACAACTGCCCACTCCAATTTCTTTGGAGTGGACAGCTGTTCACTCCATTTTTTTTGGAGTGGACGGCTGTTCACTCCATTTTTTTTGGAGTGGACGGCTGTTCACTCCATTTTTTTTGGAGTGGACACTTGCACACTCCAAAATGTTGGAAGGCATGTAGTAAAATTTGGGAGTGCATTTAGCCTGACCCTTTCAAAATAACCCCCCATACAGAAAGGTTAAGGTTAGGAGGGTGAGTTGGTTAGGTTAAGGTTAGGAGGGTTAAGGTAAGGTTAGGAGGGTTTTGAGCTGGGTGAGCTGGGTTTTGAGCTGGGTGAGCTGGGTTTTGAGCTGGTTGAGCTGAGTTTTAAGATGGGTGAGCTGGGTTTTGAGCTGGGTGAGCTGGGTTTGGAGCTGGGTGAGCTGGGTTCTCAGCTGGGTGAGCTTGGTTTGGAGCTGGGTGAGCTGGTTTTGGAGCTGGGTGAGCTGGGTTTGGAGATGGAGCTGGATGAGTGCTGGGTTTGAGTTCATCTCACCCAGCTCTACAGGTTCTTCCATCCCAATTGGAACAGATTGTCAGTTTTCTTTTCCATTTGGAATTGAAGAATGCAATTGTCAAAATTCCCTGATTTATACAAAAAATTCTACTTCCTTGTGTATTTTTTGCCTGATTTCTAATGCTGTAAAGAGGGCCATATTCTACCTTAGACAGATTAATGTTATCAATTTCCTACATCATATGGCGGTGAATTCCACTCAGTCAAATGAAATGGAGCATTCAATTATAGCACAGAGAGAGCAAAGTGATTTTGAAGATATCTTTAATCATCAAATTGATCAAATCAATTCACCTGAGCTTACTGAGGGGCAAATTCAAGCAATATCTTTACTTTGTGGCTCAGAAGTCTTAATAGCAGCATTAGAACTTCTTGATCTCAAATTGGGTAAAGTCATTTCATCAACATCTTTTGTTGGGGATACCAGATTCTTATTGGTGCTTCTTGGTCCTAATATCATCACATGTTTTATTGAGGATTTAGTTAGAAGGTTATTAGCAATTAAGAATGGAACAATGATCTATGAGGTGAATTCCATGTTCTGATGATGTTGTTGCCCTTTGAGCTTGAGATTGGTAATGTACTCACTTTGTTTTCTTTGTTTTGTGGATGGTTTTTCAAAGATTCATGGGAATGAAGCAGTCTATCATGTTCAAATTGGCTTGAGAAACAGCTGCAATTGTAAAACCTTTCTTGATAGGGTAATTATCAATTCTTATCAACTAGTGGTATGTATTTCATTGCTCAACCCTTCTCATCCAATGTCTCTATTCACCAAGGAGAGTCAGTTGACTCACTTGCTCCATTTTCCAGTGTTCCCACCTCCTTGCAGTAAAAATTGGGACTAAGATCAACTCAATTGAGACTCAAGAAATAAGTATGGAGACCTTAGTAAACATATTTGATTCCTAGTTTGATACCAAGTCAAAGAAGATGTCTGACTCCAATTAATTAATTGAATAAATAGATTGATGATGCAATATCCATTTTACTTATGTAAGCATTGGATACATTAAACATCTTGATTAATTTTTGTCAAAGCACCCTTAAAATTTCCTTGTAAGACAATCTGCATTGGTTGGTTAAAAGTTAAGGTCAACCTGACCCCAAGTTACAGAGAGGTCAAGTGACCTGTGGTGTTTGAGTGCATTGGCCAAGTCAAGTTGATGAGTGGATTTGGAGGTTGACAAGTGTGGATACTCTCAACCTCTGGGGCCACTGGGGGGGGGGGGGGGGGGTGTTTAACTTCAGGTTAAGTGCAGTTAGATTTGATGGACACTAACCGGAATTGTGATTTCTGGTTAGTTTAGCTTGTCTTAACCTTCTTTTGATGTGTTTTTTTTTTGGGTTAAGCTGGGTTGAAGAGCCTTAACCCAGGGATTTTACCCAAACAATGCAGATGGTCAAATCCCTTCTTCACAAAATCCCATCAGGTATGGAACTGAGGAACCAGTCTTGCCGCAAGGGATTTGTGCTGATGGGATCCCAAAACTACAGAAGCTCACTGGGAAAACAAAACCAGCCAATAAAGCCACCAACAGGAAAAAAGCATCCCACACCATGCACCTTGAATGAAATATTGATTGGGAAAATTCTCAAAAATTGGAATCAATTCCAAATGATAATAATGACAAGTAACTGCCAATTTGAGCCACCATTCATCAAGCCCAGAGATGGCCCCTTTCACCCAGGTACTTGCAACAGGTGCGGGTACCTCCTAAAAAAACAGCTGATCTCTGGCACACGCACCCATACCCGCCCCCGCAGCAATCAAAGCAACAGGTACCCAGGTACTTGTGGCAGGTACCTGCGGGTGTGGAGCAGGTCTAGCAGCCGGGAAAGACCCGCCATTGAGGGGAATACACACTCCCCTCAATGGCTGGTACAGATGGGTCATCATGGGGAGCACACACTCCCCTTGATGCCTGGTCTGTACCCGGCGTTGAGAGGAGTAGGCCCTCCTCAATGACCAGTGCAGACCGGCCATCATGAGGAGCACGTGCTCCTCTTGATGAAAGGTCTGTTCCAGCCATTGATGGGAATGTGTGCTCCCCTTGATGGCGGGTTTGAACCTGTCATCAAGAGGAGTACACACTCCTCTTGATGATTGGTGCAGACTGGTCATTGTGAGGAGTGTCCAATCCTCTTGATGGCCATTCTGCACCGGTCATTGAGAGGAGTCACACCTTCCAATGGCCAGTTGGCACTGGCCATTGAGTGGAGTGACCCTTCTTGATGACCGGCTATTGGAAGGGGTGACTCCTCTCAATGACTGGTGCAGACCAGCCAGTCACCTCCAATGTTGTTCCAGGAGGTCTCAATGAAACCTTTTTTATTCCAAGTCCTAAGGCCAAGCTACAAATGAGCCAAGGCTTAGCTGTTGTCTTGTTACAAATATTAGCTGCTAGTGAGTGCAACCAACATGGTTAAGCCAAGTGAACCATTTGATAACCAAATAGGAGCAGAAATCAATTATCAGACATATGTTGTAAAGGGCATTCAATTGGAATATTGTGCCCCAACGGACTTGTGCTGCTCAATAACTGTCATAAAAGAAAGCACCTGGTGCCCAATTCCACTCCATCTCTCATCTTACTCCCAATCTCCTCATTGCTCACCCCCCCCCCCCCCCCCACCATTGCAGAAAATGCTGTGTCTTGGACAATTTATTATTAGAATATATCCCACAACCCCAGTTTCCTTCCCTGAACTCCCACAATCTGTGTTCCTCCAGCAAGGAACCCGTCAATTGCATGTTTGCTGTTCATCAAATATCAAGTTTGGTGATTTTAGTGAAGCCAAAAGTTATTTCCTTGGTCCACTTCTTGGTCCAATTGGCAACTGCTCTTTGAATCTGACTGAAGAAGCTACTCAAAAATCAGAGCAAAATCTTTTGAGATTCCAATCATTTGTTGCGACCTCAGGTTGCTCTATCCCTCAACTGCATGGTTGTATCTTTATTTCTTCCAACATTGAACAAAAAATCTTTCAGGCTTTCCAACATGCATCTGTTGATCTCATCCCAACCTGGAATTATGACTTCACTCTCTTCTCCAACATTCCAGAGACCCCCACCCATAGACAAATTGACAGCTATTTCTATGTAATATTGGGAGGAGTGGATACTCCTTCTGATGGCCTATATATGTGTATACATATAAATATATATAAATATATATAAATATATATATGTATACATGTAAATATACATATATAAATGTATGTATATACATATTTATATGCATATGTTCATTTAAATCATGCACATATGTATGTTGGCAGATGCTGGCGGGTGTTTGGCGGGTACTTGTGGCGGGTACCCGCCTGTTTTTCCCCAAAATCCAGGCACCCGCACCCGCACCCATAGACAATGGGTACTGGGTACCTGGCCAACAGGTACCAGGTACCCACCAAAAGGTACCTGAGGCCATCTCTAATCAAGCCAAAGAAGCAGGACTGTCAGACCAGCCCAAAGCGGAACTGTAGCTTAACTTGACTCAATCACCAGTGACAACAATTTAAATCCACCCATTAACAAGGAAAAAGAAGCAGGACTGTAAGGTCAAAGAAGCAGGACTGTGGCTTGTGTTTCCTTGAGCCAGCTCAAGGCCCTTGATGAGAGAATATTGACCCAATCAATTTTTTTATTGTTAGATTGTGCCAGCCTCTGTGATGCCAAGGGCGGGTACCTTATAGCTACACAAGGTGATAAGGTGAAAACAAAGTGGGTATATGGGGTAAAATCATGTAAAAGTGAAGTAATAGTAGAAGAAAAAGAAAGAAATAAAAAACAAAGTTCTTTTTACGGAGGGGCCTGCTGGTACAGGGGTGTTTGTAGGTGCCCTCCAAATTAGAGACTGCTGGCGCAGGGTGGTATCTAATTTATAAAACAAGGGATTTCTGCGTAACAGAAGGTGGTACCCAAGATTATTTCCAATTAAGGAACCAGAGTGGGGACAGAAGTAGGTGGAAATACTCACTATTTGTAATCCACGTCAAAAAGCCACATAGGGGGGGTGATGTTGCAAAGCTGTTGGGCACAAATCAAAAAGTTTCTGAACAAGAGCTGAACACCAGAAGGGGGTTTAAGGATGGTGAACACCATGCAATAAACAGGCAAAGAACAGGTGCTGGCAGTTGAATACAGGGATGTTGATTTTTACAAAGTGGCTTTTACAAGGTGCACACCTTGTAAAAGTGTATGCTATGTAAAATTACACATCACTATGGGTGTTGTGTAATTTTACAAGGTGTTGGCCAAAATTTCCACCTTGTAAAAGATGTCCTTTTAAAAACCACCCTGTAAAATTCCATCTCAGCTTCAAATAGTTGAGATTCACAACCTATTTTTTTACAAAGTCATGCCTTGTAAAAAAAGGACCTTGTAAATTTATACTTTCAGCCAAAAATGTGTAATTTTACAACCTGAAATTAACAAGTCCTTGTAAATGGGAAAACATGACAATGTAAAATTCAATGCCACACCCATTTATTTTAAAATTTACTCTGTGTTTTTTTACAAAGTAATTTTTTTTTACTCAAGTGAAGTTGCTTTTTCATCTCAAAAAAATAATTCTGTACTATCTCTTTGCTGATTTTGATCAAATTTAAGAAGAAGAAACAAATTTGGACACTTTGTAAAGCACACCTTGTAAAATTAAATGTAACACCTTCAAATTTCAAGTTTTACACAGTGGTACATTTACAAGGAATTTCCTTAGGAAAAAAAAACTTCTTTGTAGATAAAACTCCTTTTCCATTTCAAAACACCCTGGCATTTTATCAAACTTAGATGTCCTTTTTCCAGGCAATGATTTTTTTAAAGAAAATAAAAACACCTTGCAAATAAAATACCAGGTAAATTTCAACATACATGGGCTTGAGAAAAAAATTTACAGGGTCATGTTTTCTCATTTACAGGGCCTTGTTAATTTCAGGTTGTAAAATTACACATTTTTACCTGGACATATAATTTTACAAGGTCTGGTTTTTACAAAGTATCACTTTGTAAAAAAATAGGTTGTAAAAATCAAGAATCTGAAGCTGAGATGGATTTTTACAGGGTGTTTTTTACAAGGCCATCTTTTACAAAGTGGCAATTTTGGCCAACACCTTGTAAAATTACACATCACCCATAGTGATGTGTAGTTTTACACAGCACACACTTTTACAAGGTGTGCACCTTGTAAAAGCCACTTTGTAAAATTCACCCACCCCGTTGAATACTGGATCTAGGTGTAGTTGGTTGGCTGTAATAATGAATGATGATTGGGTACAACATTTGGAGTGGAAAGAGGGCTCTATATATAATAATTTCACTCATAGTAGAGGACCTTTCCTGCCTGTGTGCGTGTAGTTGCTGAATTTTGGCACAATGTTGCAAATTTGAGAGATTGGCACTTAACAGGGCTCATCCAAATTGACACAGCTGGTCATTAATCCATGTCCAAAGTGCTCATAAGGACTTTCTGAACCTATTTGGTATGCGTAACCCAGAAATATTGTAATTGCATTGCACAATTGTATCTGAATTGGGCCACAAATGGCTATGGCCAATCATTAAAAGCCACTCTGGCTGTGTTAATCTTAGGTATTCAAGGTTTTTATTATTTGAACCTTGCAAAACCATCATGTAGAATCTACCTGTACACTTTTTATGCTTCTACATACCTGGTAACTAGGTAATTGCCTATTCCCACGCATTTGGCCAATTTCCAATTGGATTATATATTCCACACACAGGGTTGGAGGTTTAAACCCCAATTGGGCCTAATTCTGAAACTATACACAACACCTCAATTCTAAGTCCATCATTGGTTCTTTTACATAAAGTATGCATATATGTCAAGTACATACATGTGTAATGTGCATCTGTGACACAGGTGTGGCCAATTGTTACAAGTAATTGGTTCAAGGTGAAGGAGTAGGAATTTGGGGGTACTTCCAGTGAGGGACCCTACATTATTTTACATGAGGATTCAGAATATGACTTAATATTCCAAGTTATCCTCAATTTTTAGAAGTTATTTATACTTTTTGTGAAAAGTAGTTATTTATTTTAGTTTTAACTTATTTTTAAGGGTCCAGAACTTTGTTGATTTTTTTGGCTAAAAAGAAGGTTTCTAGTTATTTTATCACTTTTATGTGTTACTATAGTTACCTTACATTTATCCCTTAGTTTTTGTATGTTTTACTCATGTTTGTACTGATGTACTTACTGTTTTAACTATATACATAGGGTAATAATGTCTGTGTATTTTAATATTTGCTTGATTTATCTCTTATTATTAATTTACTTTGTCAGGTTGGCTCTGACTTAGTAGCAAGCTGACACTTTCCAAGAGAAAGCTCCGGGAGGACACTCTTTGAGGGTCTTGGAACAAATCAGTCCTCTGGTGCTTGCAAAGATGCTTTGGAGCTAATTGTTAGCGTAGCTATGTCAGACGCTATGCTAACTGTTAGCATAGCTATGTCACACAGCCAGAAAACCTGGCTCAGATGACCACATCCGAGTTTGTTGAGTTTTTTTGAACTGCTGGCGTAACAAGGGAATTTTTTAGGGATGATGGCGCAAGAAGGAGGATGGTCCTTTTTGGGAAAGGCTCACGGAAAAAGAATGAAAGAACCAATGGTTTTATTCTCATGTAGCTAGGCCAGTTTAAATAGACTAGATACATGAGGTGAAAATGTGGTTGAGAAATGAATAAAAGAAAACATATTGAATAAAATCTAAGAGAAGATAAAACAAATCTTTTGAAAAAGACAAACCGGACAAAACATCTCAGTCTCTTTTAGTTAGGCTAGATGAGTCAGTCAAAAGAAAGATGTTCTAAATCACAAATACTGAGAGGCGTTAATTCTAAGTAACCAGTTTTTAAGAATCAAATAATGAACCAGAAAAAGAAGGAAATCATTGAAGAGACATGAGTTGTTGATAAAATAGTTCAACAGAAAACAAGCTACTAATGACTATAGTTCAGTCCAGATCAGGCAGATTCAAGAAAGCAGAAAAAATGTGAAAAAGGACAGAGGGAGAAAGAAAGAGCAGAAATTCAACAGAGTTAACATCGGATGCGTCCATCTGATTTAAACTCAGGTGCCCGCCACCGAGTGAATCTTTGTCTGATTCAAACTCAGTGGCCTGGGTGTTTAGCCACCAAGTTTGAATCCAACAATGATTCACTTGGTGGCAGGCACCCAAGTTTAAATTGGATGGCCACATCCAATGTTAACTCGGATGTGGCAATCCGATCCAGGTTTTCTGGCAGTGTCAGACACTACACTAACTGTTAGCATAGCTATGTCAGATGCTAAGCTAACTGTTAGCATAGCTATGTCAGGTGCTACGCTAACTGTTAGCATAGCTATGTCAGATGCTATGCTAAATGTTAGCGTAGTGAATTTGAAAGCTAACACCGCTACATGGCAGCTAACCAATAGCTTGTGTAGTGTTAGCTTTACTTTCCTGACCTAAGCTAATGCTGCGCTACAGCTACATTTTTGTTTCTCAGGAATCCTGTAGTGGTAGCTGGCCAAAAGAGGCGCTAACAATAGCTTATTAAGCTAATGCTACACTGCGCTAATGTTACTTGTAGCGTAGCTGACCCACCGTTGATCTTATTTGTGTTGATTCTTCAAGAAGCAAAAACCCCCAGGTCCAGACTCCAACTGCCTTGACTGGAGCTGGATTCTGGACATGCATTTTGCTACCACTGATGTAGATTATATCATCAATCCAGCAAACCCCAATCCCAAACAGTCTCCCACCTACAACTATGACAATAGTGCTGTTTGTAGTGTGATAGCCCAAACACTGGATCCTGCAAACATAAGATCCATCTTCAATCTCAACAAAGAAATGAGGAAACTCTGGTTCAGCCTCAAAAGCACTCATCAAGACTCCTCCTTGGGTGGTGTCATGTACTGGATGTGCAAACTGTTCCTCTTGATGATTTAGGGAGACAAAAATGAATCCCACCTAGACAAAATTTCCAGGGTGTTTGAATGCCTCAACTCTCTCACTAACCCAGAGTGTCCCCTTAATCAGGACAATTTCTTCTCCAATGCTATCTGTATCAAGATGCTGTTTCCTGCACTACCAACGTGGCTGATGCTTTCATGCACGCTAGAGGTAAGTCTTGTAGGCCTGTATATAGTCATCTCTGTCTGTATGAGAGACTAACTTTTTGTTACCTGAAACTCTCCCCAAAACCGCCCAAGCAGGTGATGAATTGTGGTCAGATGAGCAAGGCACCAGCAGCCAAGGAGCCACTTTGGACCCTAACCACCATGATGGCCAGGGCCAAGCAAAGTAACTCAGGCATATTGTACCAGGTAAGCACCGGGGCAATCAAGAATATAGCAAAATGATCCTTTGGCAATGCACTGACTTTCCTTGTTGACTTTCTCCCCTGCATAACATTAAACAAGCTTATAAGCAAACATCAACTCCCTCATTGTTAACACTGTTCCACTGTTTACCACTTGCGTCTTTATCTTCATACTTCATCTTCTTTGATTGTTGGCCCTTGTGCTACCACCTCTATCACTCACCTCTTTTGTAACGTGCCTGGCGCACTTACATTGTAGCACCCATATCACTTGTCCCATTATCCTCTCTTTTGCCTCTGCACGTTCACCTTTTTCTTTTCATTTATCTCATCACACTTGTCCTTGTCTCTACTAACAAGCTTCTTCTCTTTCTTATCTTGCAACCCTTTCCTTGCTGCCTTAGCTATGGCTTGTTTACTTTTTCTCATTGCTTTACTCATTGTACATACATGTTTATAATTGTCTAATAAATATTCCTTAGTTCTTTGGATTCTTTCAATCTCCACAGCTCTTGGCCAGGAATGGCTCTGATGAGTTAACTGTATGTGGTGTTGACCAAATTGATTGCAGCGCTCCAACAAGAGGGACTCCAACAAAAGGCTTGGGCTGAAGACATCCTTGACCCTGCCACCACTGCTTCTGCAAAGACCAAATCAAAATTCTTGCTGTCAAAAATTCCCTGCAACCCAACAAAGCACTTCACATTATTTTATGTTTATGGCTATGACCTCAATAACTGCTTCAACACAGCCAGGATTCTACAAGATCACAAATCCAGGCAAGGAAAATCAAACTCAAACCCCCCAAACCCTGGCCAGTCAGACAAGTAAAAATCAAGGAAGCTGTCCAACCCTCCATCTAAAGCAGGAAGACCCTCTGCGGCTCCTCTAGGAGGTACCACTCACCTGGCTAAGTAGGAGTCTGGCTACTGAGGGTCAGAATATGAGTTAACCTCTTGACCAGCTGTTTTTTCCCTCTTATCAACAGAGTTTTGGCAACCAGATCCTAAGGTCCCAAACCAAAAAAAGGTGCATTTTTCTTTGTTTTGGGACCAATGGGCCAGCAGAGCTGGGTGAGCTGGCAAGCTGCCAGCTCTGTGAGCCTGGGTCTCTTAAGTTACAATAGGACCCAAAGATGGGGGGCACAATAGTTGATTCAAAGAAGGATAAAGAGATGACAACTAGTGTGGAGAAGAAAAGGAGGAAGAAGAAGGAGAGAAATAGAGTTGATAAATTTGTTTATGATTATTAAAGGCCTTCTATGGGCTATTCTTTGTCTCTCCTTTAAGGAGGTTGGTTTGAGGGCAGCTAAGCTTAACCCCTCTTCTCTTGAGAAACAGAGAAGTTCCAGTCAGAGACTGCCTTGCTTTTTTATGCCAAAGGAACCTGGCAAAGGTTATGTAGCAGGAAACCTATGTGGATTTTAGCAGCAGTCCCCCAAAGCAAGATTGATATGTTTTGATTTAGTTTGATTCTTTATTTGAGTGAAGAAGAAGATGAGCAGAATGGATGAAAATATCAAAGCTCAGAGGAACTTTGAAGAAAGAGAGAACTTGGAAAGAACTGCTTACTAGTCAATGAGTGACACCAACAGACCATGGCTATACAATGGAATGGGTGGGACCTAGGTTGATGAGTAGTGAGGAGTTGTGTTGTCCAGAGTTGTCTGATTCCTTCTAAGTTGGTGGTTCTGAGTGATGTTGAAAAATTTCGTCCTGCCAGCGGTGAAAAATGGTCAACCTTGTTGATTGAAATGCATGTATTCAATATGGTTTGAACTTAGAAAATAATAGATGTTTAAAGTATAATTACTGCTCAATTATACATCACAACTATGGACAAGAATAGATGAAAATGATCAGGGAAATAAGAGGAATTTGGAGGGAACATTGTTGAAGCCTTTTGGGCAACTGTGTTGTCTCTAAGGCTGACAAGCTCATCCAGCTCCACATCTAGACAAGTGCATATATATAGACATAAAAATTGCTGTAAATGCATAAAATGATGTCAGAAATTGCAAAAACTAGTCAGAAACTAGTTTTTTTTTAAAGAGTCTTAACGACTAAAGGCAGGAAGGCTGGATTCTAATGACGCAAATGACAATTCTTGTTCTGTCAATCCGCTCTGCGGTTGAAATAGATAAGACTTTAATTGTTTTCAGCTTTCTATCTTTCCAAGATTACAGAAATCAAGAACTTGATTTACTGTTAATCTTTATCTTCTGTTGTTCTTGACACAAGGGGACTTTATTGTTCCTGACAATAACAAGGACTTCTTTCTGTGTCACATAATGAGAACATTCTTTTGGTCAGTCATCTTGTCTATCACTGTTCACTGCAAAAACTAATCTGCTTACTTCTCTGGGAAAAAGCTGATACGTGAGGCTAGTGAACTTGCGGTCCCCAAGACTGATTGGATTGGTTCTCTGTTTGGGATGAACAAACATTAGCTTAGGCTTCCACATTGAACAAAACATCACCTTTCTTACTCCTTGTTGTTCATGGAGATGCGCGAGTTAAGGTTGGAAGGTGGGATGGTGTCTGTGTTTGTTATAGGAGAAGGGGAGTTTATTTAAATTCTTGCTTCTTCTTCCTTTGCTGCTGATTGTGATTTTACTTATGGTTGATCATAGGATCTGCTTGAGTCATTGACTGCTCTTGCATCCAATCTGCCCATTCTTTGCTTGTGATCTGCTGAAGCAGAGAATGAGATCATCTGGGTTAGTTTGGCTGATGATCTCGTTTTAATGATCTGGGTTCATGACGTACTTTTGTTTTTCATCTGTCTTTCTTGTTTGGTCTTCTTGCTGGTATTAGCCAAATCCCAACAATTTCCAAAAAAAGCGGTTTCTGACAGGATTTGGCCATTTCTGACATCATTTCATAGACATATATGTGTGTATGTAAGGTATATCCATAAACTTAACCCTAAACCCATAAAGGGGGTTTAATCCAAAACCCCATCCTAGATTCTATCAGGTGACCATTAACCTAACCTAACCTAACTTGCTAGCCTAACCTAACCTAACCTCCTAACCTAATCTAAGCCCCTAAACCCTCCCAGCTCACACCCAGCTCTGCTGGCCCATTGGTCCCAAACCAAAGAAAAAGGCACATTTTTCTTTGGTTTGGGATGGAAAAATTTGGTTGCCACAGGTGTGTCTACACTGGAATCCCACGTCTTGGGTGATCTCAATCTAGAATTGGGATTCTCAATGAAAATCATTCCCAATGCCTCAGTCCCAACCAACCTGAATCAAGATGCTACCCCAGTCCACCTTTCCAATGAATCAACCTTTGAAGCCACAAAAGAAGGCTTATTCCCTATTCCTGTAGCGGTCAAGTCCAATGTAAAGTCTCTTGTGGTCCTGGATCTCCACAAACCCCTTTTATCAGTGGCCAACGTCTGCAGCAACAACCTTCATGTTGTATTCAACAGATGGATGCAACATACTCACCCCCAACAACTCAAAAAAACACGTTGGGAAGGGTGGTTAGATTTCCAGATGTTGTGGAACTACTCTTGGGAGAATAGAGCTTGAGAGGGATTTGTTGATGTCTGAGCGACACAGTACCACTAATCAAACGCTCTGGTACTTTGATCGCCCTGAATCCTGTTTCTCCCTCTAACCAAAACATGTGATGACATCATGAGTGCTTTGGTTCATGATGTCATCATCCAATTCCTTCTCACTTCACCTTGTTGTTGCTCGCACGGTTCCCTCAAGAACATCTTATAAACCCTTGTGTCTTTTCTCTCAGATTTCCTCCGTTGGGGAACTCAGCTCACTCTTATCTATCATCAATAGCTTATTGGTTTACCTCACATCATAGTAAACCTGTTCCTCCACTTCGACATTATCATTAGTCGATATCGCATATCATCACGATAACTAGTTCTGCAGCCCATTCCCTTCTTATCGACATTCCGCCGACAACCTAAGTGCTTCCCTTCCTTCCGACACTCCGCCGATACTTTCATATTGTCTAGGTCATTTTGTGTGTTTTTCTTTCTTTTTGCTTTGGCTTGTTGTCCTCGTGTTGTTGTTTCCTTCTTACACTCGTCATAGCTTGCCTTTAGTTTGTTTGTCAACAGGATTGTTGCTTGAAGGGCAGCCTCTTTTAATAGCTGGGAGAGTTATGTTGAAAGAATAAGAGTATCTGCTCTTAAAGAATATGATGGCTGATGATGCTTAGTATTTATTGGTAAGGGTTGGTTACTTATGAGGTCAATCAGAATGTGTTCAAACTGATGATATAAATTAGGGAATGCCTCCAGGTACCCGCTGGGGGGTACCCAGAACCTGCGGGCAGGTAACCCTCACACCCGCTGCACACCTGCCAGGCAGTGCCGGGTGTTGTCTTTTTGTCAAAAAAATGACCTGGTACCTGGGTACACACCATGAACCTTCTTGCTGAGGAGGCATTTTACCTTCTCAGTGAGAAGGTTCAACATCTTCTCTGCAAGAAGTTGAAATACCTTTTTTTCCAAGAAGGTGAGCAGTGCCTCCTTGGCAATAAGGCACAGTACCTTCTTGCCAAGGAGGCCACCTCCTCAGCAAGAAGGCACTGTACCTTCTCACCAAGGAGGTAGTGTACCTTCTTGGCCAAGGAGGTACAGTATCTTCTTTCTAAGAAGGTAGTGTAACTTCTTGTCAAGAAGGTACACTACCTCCTTGGCAAGAAGTTGCAGTACCTTCTTGCCAAGAAGGTAAACTACCTCCTTGGCAAGAAGGTGCAGTACTTTCTTGCCAAGAAGGTACAATTCCTCCTTGGCAAGAAGGTTCAGTACCTTTTTGCCAAGAAGGTACAGTACCTTCTTGTCAAGAAGGTAAAATGTATTGACGTATTTCGTTAGTCATACATATTCTCTTCTTGTTCATCTGTATTCAATCTATCATGACTATTGTGACATCTCTCAAGTACTAGGGGGTTTCAAAGTTGGGGCAAGCCGACTTGCCTGCCAGTTGGCAAGTCGCCTTGCACGTTTTTTCTGACAAGCCGACTTGCCTGCATGCAGGCAAGTCAAATTGTTGTACACCCCTCTTTCAACCTTTATAGTTTTTTCTCACTCATCACTCCATGGGAGCATTGCAGGGCGACTTGCCAAGTGGCAGGCAAGTCGGCTTGCCTCTACTTTGAGTCCCGCTACTATACTTGGTACAGGATTGTAGAAGAATGAACTCTTCTTCATCCTTCCACAACGATCTCACTCTGCGTACTGCATTGTGTGTCGGTGTATCAATTCATCACTCCTCTGATCATCAAGACAATGCCTCCTCAGCAAGAAGGTGAAGTACCTTCTTGCCAAGAAGGTCCACTAACTTCTTCCCAAGAAGTTACACTACCTTCTTGCCAAGGAGGTATTGTACCTTCTTGGAAAGAAGGTAATGCACCTTCTTGCCAAGGAGGTATTGTATCTTCTCTGGCAAGAAGTTACTTCAACTTCTTGCCAAGAAGGCCAGGGCCTCCTTTCCAAGAAGGCCATTGCCTCCTTGCCAAAAAGGCCAGTTCCTCCTTGACAAGAAGGAACAGGTACCCGTGGGTACCTGCCAAAAGTACAGTTCCCACCCAGATGTTTATGGCCCACTTCATTTGATTCCCAAAGCTCAACGCACAAGGTTGAAGTCATAGAGATTTGGCAAAATTATAGAGAATGGTCTCAAAAGAATGAATAAAAAAATTGAAATCTGTCTTCATCACCTTCAAAACTATTTTGCCAGTAATCTCCCATTTTGATGAAGTTTTAATAGTTTTCCAAAAAAATCAAAAAAATCAGAATGAATAGAATGACATATGAGAAAAATGATAATGAATCAAAGATGAAGAAAAAATTACTTTCAGGCCTTTTTATATCAGCTTTGATTGGGTATTAACCAGTCCTGATTTGCACTGGAAGCAACAAAAATATCCATTTCTGATGGTTTTGGCCACACACTCACATTTTTTTGTCTTATTTTTGTTTTTTTCACATGCCATACTACCTGTTGTGATTTTTATTTATTTTTTTGGAAGATTATTAAAGATTTTGAAACACTGTTGATATGAAAAAACATGTAAATTCATTTATTGATGCAAATAATTTTTATTTTGTGATAATCATTCTTTTGAAACCATGCTCTATGATTTTGCCAACCCATCATGACTTCAAACTTATGTTTTGAGTATTGGGGATCAAGTGAAGTTGGCCACAAACATCTGGTAGGGCACTGTACCTGCGGTACCTGCCAGGCGTTGCCAGGTGCAGTGCCTGTCAGCCTCTATGATAATAAACTAGAGTTATCTGGGTTGTACTATGATTGTTGATGATTGAGGAGGAAGGTTGAGGTTGATGAGCAACAGAGTCTAAGCAAAAATCAAGGTGGCAATTATCATGAATAATCTTTATTCTTTATCCGAACTTCTAGAAGGAAGCAGAGAGGGAATTCTAGCAGTCTGGCTCATAGAATCTTCCTGCCATTAAAGGTCAGGGAAGTTGGTGAGGATTTTAAGTGGAACACTTACGGAGACAATTGATCTTCTGCAAGTTGAAGGAATATTCAAGGGTTAGCAACACATGGAAGTGACACAAGAGAGCTCAGGTAAAAGAAAGAAGAATATAGCCAAGCTTCAGTGATACAGCTGATAATTCTATCTAAGAATAACCTGTAATGTTACTGATAAGTATGGTAATAAAACTGTCTGGGGAAAAGGGACAAAGACAAAGAAGAGGTTTCATTAGACTGATTGATGGTGTCATCACTGCAGGGACATTGTGTCATAGTGATCAACCATGAGGTCATGATCAGTAAGATGTGGCATTGTGTTAAAATCAACTAAGGAGGATTCCATTCTTAAGTAATGCCAAGGAATACAGAAGAGTGAGGTCATAATGATATTATTGGTGTATTAGAGGGTATCAAATATACCAAATCCACAGTTAGAAACCAGTCAATTATCCAAAAATCTGTTTCTTCATTACTGCATCCAAAATGGTGCTTGATGCACAACCAACAAGTTCTAAAAATGGTGGATTTTTGAAAACCAGTCAATTACATAAGTGTAGATTTGCCTATATTTGATACCACCTATTCTTATGTATTATAAGTTATGGAATAGTAGGGGGTATCAAATATAGGCAAATCCACACTTATGTAATTGACTGGTTTTCAAAAATCCACCATTTTTAAAACCTGTTGGTTGCTCATCACTCATCATTTTAGATCCATTAATTTTTAGAGCATCCACATTGGTGCAGTTATTTGCTAGGCTATAATAGTCAATGGTAAAGTGTAACAGTACTGAGGCAGGCGGATTCCCACATCAGTTGACTGTAAATCATTGACTTAGATGGATGAATTCATATTAATTATGTATTTAAAGCAAGCTGTAGCAGGGATGATGTGATTTGAATATTCAATGTGGGTTTAGTGCTGTTGTTAAGTGGTGCCAAAGTTGACAACTCTTAATGACAAATACAAATTATTTTAGCAATAGCGCCAGGTTTGACCTCTCCGGTGTGGGAGGTTTGTTGTTAAAATAGCTTAAAACAGGGTTTTAATCCGCCCGATTTGGATGTTCTTAGTGTGTCCAATTATGAATAAAATGTTGCATAACATAAAAAATATAAAAACCTAAACATCAAAATTTGGCAGGGAGCTGTCAACTTGCATAAATCTTGTTTGACAGCATTAAGTTTCTATGTAGACTTTTATGTTATGCACACTTGAACACCATAATTGAAGTCAGATTGAAATCAGAGTTGGGTTATGAAACAAGTGCATATGAACATACTTCCAGGAAGTTGACTGCTTGAAGTTGATCAAACTCTATTCAGTGGATGGGAAAATACATCCATGACAAATCAGCAAGCCCAATCCAATACCAATCTATCTTATGGAGCGACAGGCGAACACAAATTCCTGAATGCAACACGTG